>VZTJ01003053.1:0-44169 GCA_013397795.1 Orthonyx spaldingii
CAGTATTTTTCAGCCCAAGAACAAATAAATACTTTTTATGGCTTGGATCCTGATCCAGTGCACCAGACCAAACCCATCTGCTTTAGCTCTGAAAACAGCAGCAACACTGAACTCAGCTGCCAACAGGAAGCCCCTCACTGTTCCTACCCCACCTGTCCCTCACACCCTGTCATGTCCTATGCCATCACACTACCTACTCTGGGAGCAAGATTCATCCCTGAGAACCATCGCACTGGTATCATCCTTGAACGTTCTGACTTCAATGCCAATATTGTGGGAACCTTCTGCATTCCATTCCCTGATACAGCAACAAGACAAAGCCCTCACCCACCCTGGACCTTCATAAAACAGAGCACAAGGTTTAAACAAGCCTCGTGGTTGGAGGTGCACCATCCGCCCCAAAAAGCCCAACGCTGCCTCCAGATGAATTGAACATCACAAACAGATCAAAGAACAACAGACGCACGGGAGACTCGCAGCTTGGACCTGCAGATAACTCCACCCCGCTGCTGTGGGAGGGACGGCCGGCACCGGCACAGCTCCGTGCCGCACCTCCCGCCGGCCGGCCCCGCAGCGCTCTCCGCAAGGCTCCGTACGGCTCCCACCATCGCGGCTCTGTCAGTCCCCGTTGGCACCACAGCCCCGAAATTCCCATTCCTCCTCAGAAATTCTCCCCGGGGCCACGAGGTGTCCCACGCAAGACCTTTGGTGCCAGGGCAATGGCAGAAGCGCCCTCAAATGCAGCGGCACAGCCCGGTTTAAACCCTTCAAATGCTGGAAAAGCGGGAGTTTCCTTCAATTTCACCCCTGGAAGAGGCAACAGCGCAGAGCCTCTCTACTCCACCTTAAACGAATACAATGCAAATAAATGGATTCTCCCCTTCCGTTTCATCCTCTAAAAAAGCAGAAATAGAGGGTTTTCCCTCAATTTACATCTCTCAAATGATGGGAAAAGGGGGATTTTTACCTCAATTCAGACCCTTAAAAAGCAGAGACAACAGGACTTCCTTCCCAGTTTAAACCTGAGGATGATGAAAATGAGGGGGGCGGGGGGTGTTAACCTCTACTCAAACCCATAAAATGGCAACATCCCAGATTTCCCCTTCCTCTTAAANTCAGTGTTGGGCTCACATGACTTCCCAGGCCAGTGTTTTCAGTTCCCAATGTCAGATTTTGGCTTCCAGAAGTTTCAGGCAGTGCAGCAAAAATGCAGCATGTCAGAAACACTGAAATTAAAAGCTAAACAAGATTGTTAATTCTCTGGACTGCAAACCCCACTGCACGAGGAGGAGTCCTAAGAGGAATAAACATCAGGCTGACGAAGAGTCAGGAGCTGGGGCGTTGCTGGGAATCTCATTTATTCTTTTAGGAGGTTTGGAAGTTTAGAGAAGCTTTAGAGAAACTCTGCAATTTGCTTTCCCGCCTCCCTAGTGCGGTAATTACTGCCACCAGTAATGATTGGCCTTTCTTTGAAAGCAAAGCACAGGCAGGCTGACCACGGGCCGGTCAGCAGGAGCGCAAAGGCTTTCCCAAAGTAGCGTTTTGTTGGGTCTTGGACGGGGATCAGCAGTTGCTGCAGCAGCTTTGGAAGGGAGGGAGCTGTTCCCTGCCAGATGCAGGGCCGGGAGCAGCTCTTTGTTCCTCCCGTGGGAGGGTTCATCCTCACAGAGCTCCGGTGTTCCACAGCAGAGCCGGGGGCAGCCCAGTCACCCGCAGTAAAAGAGGGAGAAAGAGGTGCCTCTGTGGGAAGTTCAGCCAAGTGAAAGGTGGCAGGAGGGGCAAGGTGTCCTCCCCCAGGCGCTCTCCTTGCTCACTCCCCTCAGCAGTGGGGGTTCATTTAACCAGCTGCTCATTTACACTTTCCCTGCTCCTGCCACACGTTGTTACTGGTCCAACATCCCTGCTCGTCTGTGCCTGGACACTGGCACAACCCAGCCTGGGATGTAGCTCAATTATTATTGAAATTATTTAGCATTATTTCATTATTTAAAAGCCACATAGATGTGGCACCTGGGGGGCACATGGTTTGGTGGAGGGCTCGGCAGCACTTGGGGGAACAGATGATCTTTGAGGACTTTTCCAACCTGAACAATTTTCTGAATATTCCCAGGCACTCAGAGTGCTACTACAGTTCCTGGAAAAATATAAGCTACATGTTAAAAATACAAGCTACCGTCTTAACCTGAATTCATCTCTATGGCAGCTATGAAATAAATTAAAATTCCTAATTAAGCCGGCCTCTTACAGCTCTGCCTCCCCTGTGTTTGCACAACAGTGCAGAGAACCTTTACGTGGTCAACAAAGCACTGATAAAAATAAAGGCCATCAAAATCTCAGACTCAAACACAGCCTGGGAGTATTGCAAGTTGATAACATGGTTTCTCTGCTAAATATTGGGTGTTTTTCCCAGTGGAGTCTGGAAACAGATCCTCCAGTGAGTTCGTTCTGCCTGAGTTCATTCTGCTTTTAAAATGGCATTGCTGCTAATTGGCACTGGAACCACCTTTTCCATCTCTAAAGCCCAGATATCAGCCTTGGCCTTTGGCTTTTGTAGCTGATTACTGCAAACAAATCCATATGTTCTTGTGTTTAGATTGGGTATTACGAAGGAAAATAGGGAATTTCATCTATCCAGGAAGAACAAGAGATCAGTCAGGAAAAAGAAGGCGTCCTGAGTGCAAAAAACAAAAAAAAAAAAAAGACAGTGGTAGAGCAAAAATATTCAACAGTCCTTAGACTTAAACCCCAGACAAGCCAGAATGAGCTGGGCTTATTTCTGTGGGAGGTTTTGTTTGAGGCTCCATTTACCGTGCAGGGATAAAACTGAGTCTTGTAATAAACCCAAGAACCTCAAATAATGAGATCAAACTGGTGTTTTCAGTGCTGCAGGTGAGCAATACAATGAAATATTGGCACAGTCCCCTGGTGTCCTTACAGGTATTTGTGGCCTTTAGGGGACAGTGAACCACCCATAACCACACATTTTTTTCTGGGTTTTTTAATGAACATTGGTTTTGCCTTTCAAATCTCTGAAATTCCTCACAGGATTTCTTACAGTGGTTAATTAGACAGTTTTTTCCCAATCTGATGGAGCATCCTTACTTAAGACCATTTCTTTTATCTGTTATTTAATAATAATTTTAAAAAAGGAAATTAATGTGTTTTGCTAAAGATTTTAGGCTTTTTGGAAACTGCTGTAAATTTTCTGCTGTCCTTGCAGACAAGCTGAATAAACCCCGCAATGATCTTTAGCTGTTTTCTTTCTTTCCTTCTTTTTTCTCCCTTTTTTTTTTCTTTTTTAAGAACAAAACAAGCCATGAAAACAAACAGAACCTGAAGGTAAGGAATAAATGGCACTCGTTAGCAGGAACATTGGGGCTTGTGTAATCTTGAATTTAATCCCTAAGGAGTTGCAGATCACTATTTTGTTTTTTTGCACCTATTTTGTGCTGTCAAGAGGATGCAGAGCTGTGCAGAGGTGGAAATTTTGTCTTTTCTGAGCAAACTGTTGCCCCTTTTGCCTGAAGTTCATTAATTCTGCAGCCAGGCTTTAGGTTTGGCATCTTTTAGATGCAATATCCCAGGTTTTCTTTCTCTGCTCCTGAGCTTCATCCAGTGCTTCAGCATTCATCTAATTATTAGTTTGCAATGGAATCTGAGAACCCTGGAATGGTTTGGGTTGGGAGGGACCTAAAACTCCTCTCATTCCACTCCCTGCTGTGGGCAGAGACACCTTCCACCAGACCAGGTTTCTGCAGGAAAGGGAGCCAGGATCCCTCCATCCCGTTTTCCCCAGCCCACAGCTGTGGCCCAAGAGTTCACAGGAAGGTGCCCCAGGACAAACCGTGTGCCATGAGAAATAAAGCCCGGGCTGTTCCTTGCAGGACACCCCAGCACTGCCCCATTCTCCCTCCCGGTTTCCAGCCAGGATCCATCCCCAGCTGGTGATGGGTCCCTCCAGTGCCACCTTCTGTCCTCTGGCACAGGACAGAACTAAAGGTGTGCCCATGGAATGCACCGAGAGGGGAGGAATCGGCCTCTGGAAGAAAACTCCTTTCCTAAAGATTGCAGAACAGCTTCAGGAAGTCACCTGCCCTCACTTTGTGTCTTCTCTGTGATGCAGAAAATGAGCATTTGTGGTGGTTTCAAATGATCTCAGGTGAAGTGTGCAGCTATAAATGTTACTGGGGCACTGAAAGTCTTACAGGGGAGCCAGCTGAACCTACAGAAGGTTGCACACACTAAAGCTGACACCCAGTGCCTTGGAAAGAAAGAAAATTGCTGAGACAGAGCAAATGGAGAGCAGAGGATGCAGCACAGCTTGAGTAAAAAAAAAAAAATCTAAACACAACAGTATTTTTTGCACAAAGAAACTACATCCAGATAAAAATGAAGTGGTTGTTTTTCACTTGTCAGCACTGTGACAAGTAAATGATAAGTAATAAACACATCAATTAAAAAAAAAAAAAGAAAATGGTAAGTGAGTTCTGTCTCAGCCCCTTCTCTGTCTGATCTCTTGAAGCTCTCACCTCGCCCTTGCCAGGTCTGGCCCCAGAGGAGACCCCAAGCTGCACCACGGGGTCACAACAAAAGGACAAAAGAATGACAGAACCCCAGCAGTTCCTCACTGGGGATTTTCTAGGGCTGGGTTGGGTGGGGAGAGCCAGGCTTGGCCACTCCCTGAACCCAGCAGAGACCGCTCAGAGACAATCAGGAACACGGGGGAACAGCAGTGGAAAATAACCCATTAAAACATGAGGTAGATTTTGAGGTTTCTGTATATTGTATTCTCTTCAGATTTCCAAAGCAAACAGGTACACGGCGACATTGATTCCAGTACAGGTTTGAGCACATGCAACACTGGTGTCCTATCTGTACATTGATTTCTAAGGCTGCCCAAGGACCTTTACATTGAAAGCATACAAGAACTCACACACACGTGCACAGATTCCTCCTGGCATCAGTCCTGAGGAAAAAAACAACGGGAATTTTACTGGAGAAACCAAACTTCAGCACTGCAAGCGCATCTGGGAAATCCCCCCCACCCGGCTGTTCTGAACTGCTTCCTAACCTCAAAACTCACTTTTTTTAAACAATTTGGAGCTGAACAGGCTGTTGTTCGTTGGGTTGTCGTGTCAGAAATGGTTCAAAACTGTCCAAGGTTTACAGTACTGGAGACAAAACCTATATTCCCATTAAAAACCATGCCGGATGCAGATGAAGTATCACATGGAGATGGTAAGGTTCAAAACAGAAAACTGAGAAAACATAAGCACAGAGAGACAAGAAAACACATTAAAGACTTCTCATTCATGTATAATTTGTGTAATTATACAGTCAGCCTTTCTGTCACTCAGATACTCAGGCCAAGCTAAAAAATAACAATACAAAATCTTCTAAAACAGCTTCTTGTAGAAAGACAGTTGTTGAAAGTAAATAAATAAATATTTTAAGAGGTCTGATATTGCTCTGAGACAGTGTCTGTCAGGTTCCACTAGATGTCAGTGGCACAGAACCAGTTTATGGCAGACTTAATGGCATTAAGTCCACTTGGTTTATTTATTTCTCATTGTTACCTCTCCTGTGAAACACAGCCCACGTCAACTGTACCAACAACCCAGGATTTATGGCAGTGAACTGAACCCAAAATAACAGTCTCATCTCATTCTTTCCCCCCTCTCTTACTTGCTTCATTTGAACAGAAGACTTGAAATCAGGCTCACAATGCCAAAAATGTGGCGAGATAAAGTCTGAGTCACTGCAGTCCCTCAGTTTTTCCTAAAGCAGTGACATGGAGCTCACTCCAACCCCAGCACTCTGTTTGTCAGGTACTGAACACCTTGAAGATAAAGCTTTTTATGTGAAATACAGTGTAGCTGATCCAGGTGGGAAATTATAAGGCACGTACAATTTTTTTTGTTGTTTTTTCTTTTTTCTTTTTTAAAAACACACATTCCAAAGGGTTGTTACAATCGTGCTACTCTGGGTGGCCCAGCCAAGGACAGAGGGGATGAAAGTCCATGAAATGCAGGAAAATACAGGAAAAAAAATTACAGAGAAAATACAGAAACCAAAGAATAAAGCAGAACACATTGATACAATGTACACAACGACAGCAATGATCAACTCTTCTCATTTCTTTGGCCAACAGGCAGTGACAATTGCAAAGCATTCTTTGTTTTGCACTGGAAATACCTGACTTTATTTGGATACACAGATGTTTAGCACTGGATTGCCACAATACCTGAAATAAGAAAATAAAAAAAACCCCAAACAGTTTTAACAAAACAAAGCTGCCAAGTAATTGTTGTTGGGAAATCATGAGAGAAATAATAACAGGGGGCTACAAAAATGATGAGCTAGAACGACAGCTGAGAAGAGAATCATAGTTAAGGAACATATGAAACCAAATGGCAACAGTTCTAGGCATTTATTCCAGTATCTTAGAAAATAAAAATAAAAAATACTCTTCATTGCATCACCATTTAAAGATAGAAAAACAAATCTTTAACTTAAGCCAAAAGAAGATGCGAATTGTTTCCTTCTTTTTTGTTTGTTTTTTTTTTTTTTTTTCCATTCGCAGCCTTGTTTATTCACAGTACAAACAGAGCCCGCTGGTACAGATTTTAAAGTCACAAGATGCACAAAGTCGGACAAGGAGCACTGTTCCCTTTTCCCCTCTGCACAGCTGCTCTGCCCTAGAGAAACTCCAGCCCCCCAGTGAAATAAAAAAAACCCCAAACCTGCACTTTTTCAGCGCCCCGTGAACGGCAGAGCAGCCCCGGGGTGGTGTGAGCAGCCTGCAGCTCAGGGCGAGCATTCCCCAAACACCTCAGCCGGCACAAAGCACATTCCACGGATTTTGGAATTCCACCTTAAGGCAAAAGATCAGGTAATGCAGTTTTCTACCTTTCCCCTTCAAAGCTTCCCGCTTTTCCAGATTTCAAGCGTGACCCCTGAAATTCAGTAAATGAACGGAACATTCGGCATAAGGAATGCTTTAACCAAAGAAAAAGAGGAATAAACAGGAAATGCTTTTCCCAACAATAAATCAATAATTTTCCCTTAGTTCTATCTACATTTTGTTAAAGCATTTTATGCGTTTTCAGTAACAAATTGCAACTTTTTTTGGCAACTTTTTTTTTTTTTCTTTTTTAATAAAAATCCAGACAGTGTTCTCTGTTTGCAATCAGAACCACACCCTTAGTGCAATATTATATTTATTTCTTACAGTAATTTTGGTTGCCATACAAGAGTATTAAGGATTGGGGAAAAGTGCAAGTTACAGGAGCTTGATTTTTTTTTTTTTTAATCAGTCGAAATAAGAGGAATTAAAGCACAAAAATTACAGCAACATAGATAACGTGAACACAAGTTGTTACACAAACTATAGCGAGAAACATATTAATATCTAGAAAAGAAAAGAAAAAATGTAATGGAAAAATTATCAATATTTGTGGCTCATACACATAATCATCGCCAGATCAACTGGGTAATGCTTTTTAAGAACTGAGAGGAAAAGAAAAAAATAAAATCACTACTTTTTTATTAACTTAAGTACCACAAATAATTAACTTCTTTGTGATATGTAAATTCTGTAAATCAACAGTCACATCTAGTCATTTTATAATATATGAATTAAACTTAAAATGTTCTCAGACACCTAGGGCAAGGAGTCTGTGCAGTTATACACAATTTACATCTTGTAAGATTTTGGTATTGTATACACAAATATTACAGAAACTAGGCATGTAAATGCAATTTATTTAAATTACAGTATATAAACAAAAGTTGATCCTAAAACCCAGAATATCATAGATCTCTAACGACTTTGTTTTTCACTATCAGAGTAGCATGAAAGAAATGGGTCTTCTCTCCTCCCCCCTGGTGAAAATACTCAGAGGCCATGGCATTATCTGTTACTATTGCTTTCTTTTTTTTTTTTTTTGTTTCAAACCACCCCTCAGAGCTGGAGACCGAACTCGACTTGGCAGAGGTGCATTCTGGTGGTCAAAGTAGGTCCCCTCAGGTCTCCTTACCTTTTTGCTTCGTAGGACACAACGTGAAAAATAAAACTATTCCCTTACAGCTCTTTAATGTGCTCTTTCCCACCCGTTTTGTACCTGCTCCTGGAGTACCTGAAGCGATGCACGAGCAGGAGCCACAACTGTGTGAGGAAGGGACAGCTCTCACCTGGGATTTACTGGGTGTGTCAGCGCTTGCTCAACACAAGTTCAACCAACAGGAAGGTTGTGATCCAAAAAGCAGCTTTGAAAGTCAACTTCTACATTTCTCTTTTACTACTGTATTTATTTCCTAACGTATTTCTGGCACGTGTTATAGAGGTAATAGCAACTGTACCCAAAGAAACAAACGAAAAAAAAAAAGAAAAAAAAAAAGAGAGAGAGCATGGCATCAGTGGTTTATTTACTGAATTCTGTCATATCACCAAATGGAAGACAAACGATGGCTAAATTACCTTTTTTTTTATTTTTATTTTTTTTTTCACTTCTTAAAGTGTGTGATGGCCTCAAGTTGCCTGCATCGACCTATCTGAGTGGAACTGCCATTTTCTACACCTCCCATGGAAAAACTCAGCACTCCTCCACAGCAAAACGCCTCGGTGCTTCGTTTTTGTTACAAGGTTCCTTGGAACTCCCCAAATACAAATTGAGCGCAGTAACAGATGCTAAGTCAAAAGATTTGCTGTTCCATAAAGGGGGCAGGAGGCTTAAATAAGTTGATTTTTATGAGTTTCCAATGCGTTGGTAACTGTAACCACTTTTGAAGAAATATTCATCCTCCTCTGTAGAAGTTCTAGCAAAGATAGAAAATATAACACAGCTCTGCTGGTTCAGATGCATCCAAATGAGGTTGGTTTTAAAAAGGTCAAGACTTTATAATTATTCCACAGAAATAGTAGTAAACCACAAAAAGTTTTTTTTTTCTTTTTTTTTTTTGTTTGATTTTTTTTCATGTTTTTAACTTCCTAGCACTGAAGTGGCACAAAGGCTGCCCAGTAGACCAGCCACTTATTTTCTTAAAATATTGTGCTTATAAACTATCTGTACAACTATTTAAACTTGCAGTAAAGAAAGATATTTAAAATGCTAAACTTTATGTACTCATACTAGGGCTGTTGCAGACCTAATTAGACACTTGTTTGTGAGCAAAAAATAATCACAATAATAAAAAAATTAGAGATAGGCTGGACCATATCAAGGACCATATCAAGGAAAGAAAGTTCAGGTACCTTGCAAAATGTAAGGGAACCTGAAAGTTTGGTAGGGAGGCAGTTTAGCCATCCACACCCAATTTACCCACCTTGAACATCTTGAATATTCTGTCCAGAAAGTCCTACAAAACTCACAGATATTCAGAGGTGTAAATTACAAGGGGGAGGTCAAACATGCAGAGAGAGAGACTTGTTAACTTGAAAGTTGAACAAAAAAAAAAAAAAAAAAATTTTTTTTTTTAAAAAAAACAAAAAAATAAATNTTTTTTTTTTTTAATAAAAGCCAGGGGAACCAGCCGTGGGTGTTTCTCCCCCGCTGACAGAAGTCTCCCGGAAAGCTCTCTCTGCCCCTGCTCCCAGCCCTGGATTCTGGCAGGGTGCTCCCACCTCTCGTGCCAAGGAATGGGCTGGGGGCCAGTGCCCGGCCCTCTGTCCTTGTCCAGAGCCAATTCCTGCTAACAGTGATAAAATGAGGCCCTGGATCCCTCCCCAGCCCTCCTGGCTCTCAGAACGCGCGCGCCCCGAGACACTCGACAGCTCTTTCCATCTTGGCATCACCTCTCTGCCTCTTCTTAAGGAGCTGAAGCATTTCCATTCCTAACAGGCTGAAATCCCTCTCTCACTTCAAATCCTGGCACCCTTCCCACTGACTTCAATGGGAACATTCATCTCTCCTCTCCTTCCTTGCTGGCCTGCTGTTCAAAATCCCCGAGCACTTACCACTCACTGAATTAAACAGCACCGCTCAGGGCTCAGCCTCTCTGAGTGTCTGACTGTCAAGTCCCAAAGCTGCGCCTGCACACCAAAGTTTGTCCTGGCTTGTGGAGTTCACATTTTGACTCAGCAGCAGATGAGCTGGTTGAAGACTGGGGGGGTCTGAGGTTCAAACTAGCTTCACTTTGCTGTACCTCTAAGTGTGCGTCCCTCCTCGGCCTTTACTCAACGTCTGCACCGTCCCACAGGCCACGTCAGTGGAGCGTGCACTGAACTTGTTCTGCCACCTTGGAAGAGTGCTAAATACAACTGCAGAAATAAAGAAATACCAGGTAAAACAGAGCAAGGTTACCTCTGGACTGACTCCAGAACAAACAGCTTCACTGCCATCAAATCAGGGAGCTAAACCAGTAAAAAAGGAGGAATATGAACTCCTGTGCCCACCTCAATATCTCTGCTACTGATAAAACTAAGTTTGAGTGGTAATGGAGCAACCTGTCCTCTTAAAATGAACCAAGGGCTGGGGAAGGAAGCCTGCTTGGAGACTGAATGTCAAGCAGAGAATAAAATAAAATGCAATTCCTTTTTTTTTTTTTTTTTCCTTTCAATAAAAGAAACCCTGAAATGTTTGCAATTTTAAAAGAAAATCGTCACGCGACGGTCCCGGCCAAGGGCAATATCAAGAGATACCATTTTTGAAGTTAACAATTGTCTCTCTCTCACATCTCCCCACAGCTTTGAAATAAAATAGCCCCACTTCTTTAGCATCTTTAGGTTTGTGTTTGGGCATGTAGCAGACAGTCTGCATCACCTGAGTACCAGGAATTCATCTGTTTTCCCCCTCCCCCCCCCCAATTTTGCTGGCACTCGCAGACAGACAAGGCATTTGGGGTATGTCAGTACCAGCCCATCTCTAGTTATCAACAGAAGTTTGTGAGGCAAAACAGCTATTCTTATCTGTCCAGCAGCTGCTTCAAAGCTCTTTCTATGTTCATTCTGTGCCCAACTCTAGTCACTCCAAGGTCTATCAGATCTTCCTTCTGTAGATTTGGTAAATGTGTGCCATCTATTTCATTGTCCATAAATGTTTCTTTATGTTCACCTAAGTTTAGACTTTCCAACCAATCTGCCACATCTGGTTTAGTCCACAGGTGGACAGGCTTAGTTGTAAAAGGCTTATTTGAGATTGGCTGTTGTAATATTGAGGGAGAAGGAGACCTGCTGCGCCCTGTGGTCAAGCCAAACAAGTCCCCAGAAGGGGGCTGGCTGGGTAGGCTAAATACATCGGACAGAGTTGGAGAAGGTGATGAGGCTGAAGCAGAAGCAGTCAGAGGAGCAGGCATGATGTCTTTATTAATCTCTGTTGGTGAAACCACAGGGCTGGGAGCGTGCCTGGCTCCTGAGGTCCTGCTGTCATAGTCTGGGGACCTGCTCTGCAGTGTGATCGGCTGGCTGGCTCCGGGTCGGACAGTGAAAGTGATTGTTGTACTTCGTGTACCTGAGACAGTACTCATGACTTCCGTGCTCCTGCAAGAGCAAACAGACAGGCACAGTTAGAGCTGTGAGGGCCCCACCAGCACGTGCTGATTACGGCATGGGAATGCTCGGGCAGTTTCACTTTTTAACTAAAAGTACAAAAATGGTATCATTAACTGTTTCCCAGAAAAACACCACCAATGGTAAGCCATAGTTAAAGACAAAACCTTTGCTTATGAGCAGTTTGGGAGAAAACACCTTCCAGAGCACATTCTTTCCCTTTTTTAACTCCTGTTCCCAAATTGACTCCTGGTTAAATGAGAAACACTGAGTGGAACAAGCACACGAGCACTTTGTGCTCCCCGTGAAGCACAGCCAGGAGCTGATCTTCCCTTTGCCACGCTGGAATCCTTCAGTTCTGGCTTTACACACAACATAGCTAATAATAGTAGTTGTGGAAAGTTTCAGGAGCACTGGATTTTGGATCTTTGGGCAGCTACTCAGTGAATTTTGCAGAATGTTTGCAGTCCTGTTTGTTTATTGAACAAGCTGCTCTTATTTCCCTTTCTATTCATGCTTTAAGCATAAACCAGTCCTTCTTAGGTGCCTAAAACATCTTAGTGTCCATTTCCTCCCACACAGAAGTTATACTCTGGCAGTTTCACTACAAAATTAAGGAGATGTAGTTGGGATCAAGTTTTGCCTGAAGAAAATGAGTTTCAGATTACAAACAAAGCAGGCATGAACCTCGCTGAGAGGCTCGCTCTGATGCCCAGCCTGACAGGGTGGGTGAAGAAGCACGACCCTCTGCTTCTGCCTACTGGCTACAGAAGAAAATTTAGAAGGTTTGGGTTTGTTCATGTTATCAAAGGCTTGACCTCACAGCCTTTACTCCCATGGGAAGAGCCTTGAGGAAGCTCCACACAGCCCTCGGGTGCCTGCAGCTCCAGCGTTCTTCACTTCAGAAACACCCTGCCAACTGCAAAAACCTTCAGACAACTAATTTAGAGCACTTCCAGACCAAAGGAAGGGTTTATTTATCCTGGAAGCAATGCCACGGACCCCAGAGGACGATGTGGCTGACGCTGTACTGAGATTGCCAGCGCAGACCCTGACAGAAGCCCTCAGTTTCTGAGTGCCACACTGTCCCCAGGCCTGGCCTGTCCTGCCCGGGCAGAAGTGAGGATGGCTTGGGTGCACGATATCAGATGGAAATGCTCCCATTAATCCAGTGGATGCACAGCTGTGCAGAAAAGATCTTAAGGAGCTGAAGGAAAAGCAGGGTAATGGTAACAATGGGGCAGTGCTACAAACAGGTTATTTATCCCTTTCTCCCTCACTGCAGCCCTGAGCTGGAGACAGTGATTCCCTGGCTGGCTGCTGGCTGTGGAGAGCCCTGAGAGGGCTCCCTGCATCACCCCCGGGGCTTTGGCACTGCACCACCAACCCAGAGCCCAGGGAAGTGCAGCTCTGCCACACCAACGTTCCTGCTCCCTGTCATGTGAAGAGAACCGAGAGTAACTTTTTGCAGAGCACACATCTTATTCACATCAACATTCCCACTGATTTCCCACAGGCTGATCCACGTATTTCGATGGGAACAGAGGGATCTCTTTGGAAGATTGGTACTTCACTTAAAACCCAGTAGGAACAATGCTTCCAGCACTTAGGGCTTTGTAATTTAACAAAGAAAGGAAACACTTGGCAAGGTTCTGAGTGTTTCCTGTGATGTTTTTGGCGCCTAATGGCTTTCATTGTCTTCTAGGACTGGAGCTAAGCATTCTTACAAATAAAAAGTCTGTGGCAAGAGACTATTAAATTCTGCTAACCAAGGGGAGCAAGTTATTTCCACCTACTTTACCTCAGCGTTAGAAGTCTCACACTCATTACTAAGGCATGACATAATTTAAATTCAACAAAAAGCCTGCTTTGAAAAAGGCTGGGGTAGTGCTGTCCTAGTGATGGCAAGAATGAGCTTTATATAAATAGGAAAATGAATCCCTGATCTTTACCTGCAATCACCCTTCTACTTAACTTTCCTGTCTTGCAAATACTAGAAATTAGGGTTTTGTATTCACACCCATTGTGGCAAGATGAAATGGATGATGAAAATCCACCTTCTTTTATTTCAGGTGATGAAAGACAATTTCTACTGCTTGACTGACAGCTCCAGGCTCAGTGCTTTGCAACTCATTTTTGCTGCTTCTCCCCTAGACTGCTCCTCTTAAAGACTCCCTGCCCATCCTTGTTCAGGAAATTACTGTCACTCTTCCTTTACATGAAGGATGTTAAGACAGTAAAACAACCCTCCCCCCTCCCCCACCTCAAGTAACCTCTGTGCTCTCATTTGAAGTATTCCTTGGCTAGTGTTCCCTAACCTTCTCAGCCCCATGGGCAGGAATATCCAGGATGAGCAAAGCATCCCAGGCATCCTGGTCCTTTGCTTCCTGTCAGCCTGGATCAAAGCAATGGCTTCACAAGGCTGCAAGCAGCAGCAGGAGCTCTGAGAGCATCTTGCTTTTTCCAAACCAGAGGTTCAGGACTGCTGAGTATTAAAACAAAACTCTGGGACAGTGATAAGTTGGGGTTTTTTTAAATCTTAGCTGACTGCAGAGGTTTCAACACCGGCTCAGTTTGTAGCCATGTGAGGGCTCAGCCCTCATGGCACGGGCACGGTCCTGGTGAAGCTCAGGGCAGGCTGCTGAAGCACTTCCAGTCTTTCAGTTCCATGCCTTTCACTCCAAGATTATTTTTCCATGTTCTTTTCCCCTTTTTCCACCTGCCATATCAACTCCATTCTTTCATGCTGCACTGTAATTGTAATCCAAGGGGAAAACCAGGATATTTATGTAACTCCTATGCATCCTAAATTATAATTTACAACATTTCCCATACGATCTGGGGTGCAGACACAGCCTTGAAACCATCATCTGTCTTGCATTTTATGGTTGATTGGTACCCTGGTCAATAAGGAGCACATTCCATCTGGAGGGCAGGCACGGTTTGTTGCATTATGGGGTTTCCAGATTTTCAATCAGAGCAATTTCTTATGCCTTATTTGATCATCTGTTATCCTAAACATGTTAAATCCATATTAAACCTGCCAAACACCAAATTTCATTTTAAAAAAGGTGAAAAGTCCAATAATTATTTTAAATAAAATTTGCTCTATTAGAATCAGCATATGGTGGTAATTTATAAACATATGCTGCTGTGAGCCTGCACTGACTGCAATGCCCATTATGTTGCCTCATATTAAAATCAAAATATATAACCTGTATGTCACAACCATGTGGCCTCCAAGTACAAAAGCCATCACCGCAGCTTGTAGGCAAGAAATTATTTTAAATTTTAAATTATATTTGCAAGGTTCAAATTTACTCTTAACAATATCATATGCAAATCAGTGCAGCAGCTCCCATGGAAAAATAAAAAAACCCCATTATTCTCAGCTCATGGGAGCTGTTTTATCCTGGAACTTTTCAGAAGACCTGCTGGTTCTGACACAGCTTTTCCATTGTATCAAAGGAAAACATCTTAAAAACTAAGAGGAGCAAAAAGTGGAGTCCCTATATAGGGGTACTGCAAGAAATTAAATTCTCACGGATCTTGGAGGCCACACAAACCCAGAACTTTGCCTTCACCTCTTAATATTTTTACTTTCTTCTTGGGTTGTCAAAGGAAAATTGCATGGCAGGAAAGTAAGACAAGAACTGTCTGTTTGGGAGGCAGATGAAGAACAAGGGCTGATGCGATGACTGGCAGGATACAGAGCTCCTCACAACGCCATTATTTTGGGGAGAAGAATTGAGAGATGCTCGGTGTCTGCTGCCAGTGAGGAACAATCGTGAAGGCCTGTGGGAGTCTGTCTCTTCAGGAGCAGGAGTTTCCACGTGAAATGTCTGGAAACCAGCGGGAAGGGGATGGTGCTGGGCCAGGAGGCAGTCCCAGCACTCCCTGCTCGGATAACTGCAGGGAAAAGGGAAGTTGGAAGGAGAACGGGGAGAACCCCACAGCTTTCAAGGACTAAAGACCACCACAAGGGCTGGTCTGTCTTTGCTTTTGGCCTCACACAGGTGTGTAAAACTGTACTGATCATCCCTCCCCAGCCCTTCACCTCCCAAAATCTGGCAGAATCTGGGCATATCTGGAAAGTCCTGCCCCTTGTTTAGGTGCTCAGACACATTTGGTGTCTCATGTTACCAACACATTTTCTGAGTACTCCTCTGATGAACGTGGCTTTTATTTCACCTCGAGATGACACCCCAGGTCCCATTTTAGGATGGCTACCATTTCTGGATTAGGATGATCTAATCCACATTGCACTGTGAGAAACACACTCACCACCAAAGTCACTGAAATGCAATAACAATGAGTGAGCATTAAAAAGCAGCAGAATGTACAACACAAAATAGTCCATGCTTTATGGTTGGCACTTACTTCATGGCACTTCAGCATGACCCTCCTCTGACAACAGCAGTCATGACAGCAAATAAAAATGACAAAATGGAATGACTGAAACGCTGCAGAAATCACTGACAAAGCAAGCAGTCCTGTGAAATCGGCCGGCAAACAGTTAACAACGTGAAATGAGTCTAATGGGAGAGCAGCAGAGTGAAAAATCAAGGCACTTATTTCATCCTCTGCCAAACCCACACATCCTTTATGATAAACCAAACATAGGACCAGTCACTATACACGACTCTCTACTAAGTTCAGTTCTGCCTTACCTGTTTGTGGGGGGGAAAAAAAAAAAAAAAAAAGAGCTTTTCCAGATAGACATGAGAAAACTAATTCAGAGCTGGCCAAAAACCACAGGCCAGTTTCACTTTTAAAATTTGTTATTCCAGCACAGTGCAGGTTATTCTTCCTAGAGGATTCAATTCCACAGCATCCTCCATAACTCCCACATTTCTCATGAGCATTTCCCACCACCAGCAGTGATGCCAATGTGCCCCTGAGGCCACGGGATTGTGCAAACACAGCCGGACAAACACAGAAACTGAAACTTTCTCCCTCTGGCAAAGCCATGGATCATTTTGGTGCGGTGCTGGTGGAGAGCAGCAGAAGCTGCTGTTCATTATTCCTGATCAGTGCTCCAGAGGCAGGCAGGGAGGGAGGGAGGGAGGATGCTGTGTTCCCTGGGGACTGTGCTGGCTGTGCCTGGCAGCCACTGGGTTTTCCCTGCCTCAGCCACGCTGCCTTTGTCCCCTGGATCTCAGGGGCTGGCACCTGATGGCCGCGTTGCTACGTGACTGCCAGGTCACAGACAGAGCAAACACTGCTCCCCTCTCCCAGTGAAAGCCCTGCTCTGCTCTGCTCTTCTCTTCTCCCAGTTCTTCCATCAGCTCCCTATAAAAGTGGATTTATGGCACTGCTGTATTTATGGCGTTGTGGTTGACACGTCCCGTCCTCCTCGTCCACAGGAGGACACGGATGAACCAGATGAAAACTTCTGTCACCACAACTGAGGGCCATAATTTCTCAAAGTAACTGCTGGCCAAACCTGGGTCTGGCATCTGGAGCTCTCTTCTTGAGCCTTCTGATCAAACCCATTAATTACACTTTAATTAGCACAAAGTAAGCAAGCGCATCCTCTCACTTCTTCCTCCTTTTCCTTCTCCTACCAGGCTCCTTTTCCCTATCCCACGGGCTGGTCACTGCCACTGAGGAGCAGATGGTTTCCAGCCAAGTGTTGCCATGCTCCATTTAAAAATCCTGAAGCTCAGTGAAGAACCACAGGAAATCTATAAATACACTGTGGAAAATGATTGCTAAACCAAGGTGCAGAGAATAAAAGCAAGTTTAGGGTGGTTTTAATGCAATAATTGAGAAATGCTGTTCAGGACCATAGAAAGAGCTCTTTCTAATCCTCATTTATCAAAAACACACAAAGAAGGTATTTTTATGGGTTTCTGCAGCCAGCCATTACCCACCTATCTGTAGTTTAATTAACCTCTGTGCTACCCTAACAGGGCAATTGCCTTGAGTGAACCACAGTTTTACATCTCCTGGCTGTGCAAAGAGAATTCCTAGTGGGATTTAGGATTCCAATCTGGTCTATAATTTCATGTATGGCCCCATAAGCAGATACATATTTTTAATTTCATCAGGCAGCCTGTGCTGCGAACACCGCCCAAGCGAGCCTGTGAACGTTGTTCCTATTTATAACACTTCCCAATCCCTCTCCCTGGCTGAAGGATAGGAACAGGATAGGAATAAAAATAATCATTTATTATCACCGCTCTGTTTGCAGAGCTAATGACTTGTTCTTTAATCTAGCAGAATCCCTGCTTTTTGTGAGCCAAACTTCCTTGGTTCCTTTCTAATGCTACCTCACAGGGAACGGCTACCAGCTCTACAATTGGTTGTCATAGGCTTTAGAGTAATAGGGGGGGGGGAAAAACCCCAAGAAACTCCAGGAATTTTACCTTTGAAATTTAAACATTAGCTTTTACACTTGAAATTTTCATAGGATGGTATTCTTTGGTCATAATATTTGACAGCTTTGTAAAAAAACTGTGTCAGTCACACAGTCGGGCTAGAAAGGCTGCAATTTATTTAACTTTTAGAGAGAGAAAATGAGAGTAAAAGCAGCAAAAAAACCCACAAGGCTTCTGAATCCACAAGTGAACTTCTCCCTTTGCATCTCTCTGCCTTACCCTCATTGAGATGAAAAGACACTGCTTGCAGCACCTTTTCAAATACACTTCCAGCATCTGTAGATGGCTGGCTCTCTTCTGCTGTCTCCGGATTATTATTTGCTTAAAAAAGCAATCCTTAGCAACCTTTCCGGGTGGTTTTAGCAGCTTCAATTCAGCTCATAATTAAGAAGGAATCACATCAGTTTGGAAAACGGCAGGAAACAAAACCCAGCCCTCTTGCCTCCTGTTCCCACTGTGAATTCTGTGGAGGTGTCACTTTCTCCCACAGCCAAATGGCAGCCAAGAGTTTTGCTGTTCTTTGCCACTGCCAGCTGATCCCATTTATTCCCTCACAGCTCTTTTGGCACAGGTACATCCCAGAATCCTCTCTCCAGTTTGCAAGGATGAGTGTTAGGGTTTACTTTTCAGGGAAGAATCAGGATTTCAGCCCCACTGAAATAATGCTTTGGGTGTTTGTTTTTTTCCTCCCCCAACTGAGCCTCTGTATTCCAGAATGAAGACTTAGTAATTTGTCAAAGCTGAGTTAGAAAAATTAAAAAACCTCAAGGACAGAAGAGCAACATAAATTTGTAACACTGAGTCAGATCCTCCTCTAAAATGTAACATATGGGGCTACTTTTGCTTACATAACAGTTTGCTTTTCTCCAGTGAAGTGCTATGGTTTTTCAATTTTTACCCACTCTTTATACCTTTTAAAATGTATTTTCACAAAAAAGCATTTCTATTTACTGCTATTTTTTCACTTTCCTCTTAGTAATGGGAGTACTTTGACAACTGTATTTACAATACATTGTAGTTGGTAGCCTCAGTTATTTTCTAATAAAACAGGGATGCTAAAGATCTCCACTGTAAAACCTGGAAATACTTTTCAGTGTAAAAATAAAAGCTGATAAATAATATTGTATACATGAAGCTACTGACATCATGTTCATGGGGCTTAACAAGAAACATGATCAACATCTAGCAAAAATAATATTTTTTTTCATGTATGAAGGCTTTTCTTGTAGAGCCAACTCAATTTCTGCTCCATTTAGTCAAATGCCACTGAGAGGGAACTCCAGAATTTCTGTGGTTTATTCCCACTTCTCAATTCTAAAAATTTAATTCCCTCCCTGTCACCAGTTTGATGACTTCCATCTTGTAGGAAATAATATCTAACTGTGCGATGCTGAGGCTGTGGATCACACTGTTTTCTGAATGAGCAATCTTTGCAATCAGCAGAGACACCTTTCCCTTAAAAAAAAAAAAGATCTTCGTGCTTGCAAAGTACAGCAGCTTTCCAAAGGCTGAGCTATTTATTAACCACCAGAATAATTCTAATAAAATTTACTTAGGTGGCACCTTAAAAAAAAAAAAAAAAAAGTCAGCATGACATTTTTGCAAAAAGAAATACCTCAGTCTCCTAATAAAACTAACAAAATTACCTTTTTTTAATAACTGTGGATTTCATGATCTTATGTCCACATTCCATACAGATGTGATTTAGTAACAACACGGACAGTGCCAAGTGATTTTAGTGAGCAATTCTCTAAAATACTTTATGATGAAGTAGATCACGAGAGGCCTCAGCATGAATCAAATGACACCACACAGTGGATGTGAAGCAACCCTTGGCAAAAACACTTTTTACTCGTTTGAAGCCAAAATACCTCATGGGACTGAAGGAAAATTAAATTATCACCACATTTTAAAAGGAAAAAAACTAAAGAGGAAAAAAATTAAAGAGAAATCTTAGAAATTCACATCAAAACAACTGAAAGGTTTGTGCAACCTGCCTTTGAAGCTGAAGACTGAGAAAGCTCCTGTCCTATCATGAAGGCAACACAAATGTTGACAGTGTAAGAAATTCTTGTTAGACACAGACAGTATGTTAAGCAAATACAGAGTATACTCTTCTTTCATCTATGTGATTTACAGGAGAACTTAGCAAAGGGATGGCAAAAGAGAAAAGAAGATCAAACCTTTTTGGAAAATGATTTGGTTAATTACTTTTACCTTGTACTGAGACTTGCAGTTTTCGTTCCAGTCGGCGACTCCAATCCCTCCCCTGGCTTTGAGGATTTCTCTCTGTTCATTTGCTGGAGTATTGAGTTCAATTCACTAATGACATTAGCCTTGGGGCCTGAGAGAATCGGGCTTTTCACCTCCGGCACGTCCCCCCAGAGCTTGGATGTCCTTTGGGGGACAACTTTCGCCAGGTTGGGCGGGGCACTGATGGGAGGCGGGGGCGGAGCGGGTGGAGGGATCACAAAGCTGTCTACAGTTTCCTCGATCAGCGCATCCTTGTAAAGTGCATTGCTTTTGTTGATTATGGGCTTCATTTTTGGCTTAGGAGGTACTGGGGGTTTGTCCACCAGAAATGTTTGCCCATCTGCATAGACTGTACAAGTATCCACGTTCTCCCCCCCTTCCGAGGATAAGGTAGAGATGCTGGACACCGTTGAGATAGTGCTGGTTGTCTCTAGGTGATGGTCACTGCTGCTCCGACTGTCAACCTCCTCGATCCCAGAGTCGGTGACGTTGTCGAAGCTGTCGGGGGGTGGCAGGAAGGAGGCAGGCAAACAGTTTGAGAGACCCGCTGGCTTTTTGCCATCCAAGGAGTTTGCTGGCTGGCTGGGCGAAGGGGTGCCATTCTTCCTCTGCGCCATCAGGTCCGTCAGCGCCGAGCCGGGCGCCGCGCGGTCGTCGGGGATGTCGAAGCTGTTGGCGAACTCCAAGGGAGGGGGCAGCGGCTCGGTGAACAGGAACTCCTCGTCGATGTCCACCGAGGCCAGGGGCGGCGGGGGGATGCGGAAGGGCAGGATGACCGGGTCGTCCACGGAGCTGGTGGCCACGATGGTTTTGCAGGGAGAAGCAGGGGGCTCGGGCGCAGCAGGGACACTCAGCTCGCTCTCCGCTTCCTCGCTGCCCTCCGGCCTCTCCGGCGGGGAGTTTTCAGGGCTCGGCTCCATCTCGACTCTCTTTTCCTCCTCATCCTCGGGCGTATCATCCGACTTTGCCGTGTCCACGGTGTGCACCATCAACAAGCCAGCCGACTTCTGCTGCGAGGTATCCACGATGTTTATCAACATGTTCTTCTTCTCCTCAGCTTTCTTTTCCTTCCCTCCATCCATCTCGTACTTGTTCTCAGTCTCCTGCCGTCTCAAGAGGCCGCGGGTATTTTGCCTGGTGACAGTGGCAGTAACAGGAAAAGTCGTTTCCATGTTGGGTCTCAGCTTGGTATCGATGTAAAGCGGTTTGTTAAGGTCGGTTTTGACAGCGTCCCCTTTGCCTGGAATCTGCTGTGTCTGCTCTTTCATGGCTCTGTCCCTGGCAGAGAGCGCGAGGGCAAGTGGCGAGTTTGGATCCAACAGCTTCCCAGTGACCGGGTGGACGTAGCTGTCCGGGCCGGGAGCGCTCATGGGCTTGGCTGCCACCGTACTGTTGTCAGTACCTTTCGTTTTGGATGGAGCATTCAATGTCCTTGAATCGCTCTGGCTGCTGGGATCATTGCTGTTGAAAAGGTTTTCGGGCTCTCTGGGGGCAGGGATCGGAGATGGCGACATGAGCTGTCTGAAACCATCCTCACTGCTAAACATTGCCTCCTCGGCGAACTTGGACTGCCTCATCCGTGGTGTTGGTGGGGTTAATCCCACGTCCTCGTCTCCCAGGTCTGTGGAGAGGAAGGCCGGGGAATTGCGCCTGGCTTCCAGCCTCTTTTCCCTGTCCCTCACGGCCCCTGCGATGGCTGCTGCAAACGGACTGCTGACTCCCAAGCTGTCATCGGGCCGGAGCTGTCCGGGCTGCTCCGAAGACTGAGGATCGATCTCCATGCTGCTCCCTTGGCTGCTTTTCCCGCTGCTGCTGGTGGATGGCTCTTTGACGATGATGGTTGGGATCGGAATAGAGCAGGTCTTTTCCGGACTGTCCTCCACGTTGGATTGTTTCACCAGCATCCCCTTCCGCCTGGCTGGCTTGGCCGGCACGTAAACTGCTTTGCTGGCGATCTTCCCCACCTCGGAATAGGGGTTTTCTGGCATCTGGCCCCTCTTGCTCCTGAAATTCGCCTGAGCTGCGGCACTCCGGTTGTACAGGTCTTCCGAGTCCAGGGAGTATCGGTCCAGCTCCCGCCTGTAATAGATCCCTTTGTCCCTTATCATCGTCCCCACGCTCTCGGGCCTAACCAAAGAGATTTTTGCACCTGAATTCTGGTTAAATGGAGGTTTGATGGTTCCGTAGCTCCGGGTCGTCAGGGATTTGGGGGAGTTGTACAGAGAGGGAGAAGGTGGCGGTGGTGAGGGAGGTAAGGACTGTGGTGGTGGTGGTATATCTTCAGAGGTGTCAGGCATTGAAAGACTCCTGGTAAACTTCAGCATAGGAGGGGCCAGAAACTGCCGCTCTTCCTCCGTTATTCCTGAAAAATAAGAGGGTGCATTTAAAACACTGCCACATCTACCAGGATCCCTCACGCCGTACTACTTCTCCATCCAACCCAAAATTCCTCCAGGGTGCATTTCCTGCGGCATGAGGTGTATGCAAAATTCCAAAAGAGGACTTCAGGTTGATTCCCACCATAATCATTCTTTCCTGTTGGACATCCCAGGTGCCAAGGTTGAAAAGGATGCTACGGAATTTTAACTAAACTGATGCATAAGCAAATGTTTGGGGTTTATGTATCATCAAGGTAGCTGTAGAAAAGCACATTTTCTTTGAAACCTATTGAACAGGGAAGACATTCTGTGCAGAAAAGTCACTTCTGCCTTGTTCTAGCACTCTACAAATGCATATAATAAAGCAACTCGGAAACCTAATGAATTTTTAAGATGCGATTGAAATTTAGCAAAGGGACTGTGAAGATCCTATTAGGGGAAAAACTCATAATGCTGCATTTCAAAAGATGACATTATATCATTGCAAATATGGCTTTTAACATAAATAAACTGGGTAATACTGGGATAGTCTGGATGTTAATTTTACATCAGAATAATGTGCTTCTAAATTGATAAAAGTAACTGCTAAGATTATTAACAAGAACAAAGCAAGCCCAAATTTGATCTGCTCTTTGTTTCTTTGTTGTAAAATCATCCCTTGCCATCATTTGAAATGAAAAAAAAAAGGTGAATTTTAGTCCATTTGATCAACAGGATTTATTTGTAAACTAAACATTACAATGATTTCACCTCAATAACAAGGAAAAAAAAGGATAACATTTTGCCCTAATGTTTTGCAAAAGGCTTATACTGATCTTTTCGGTTTTTCCTTGTTAGAGGGAACATTCTAAAGAAAATAATCAAATTATAATTCCATACTTGCCAAGCAGAATGTGGAAATTACATCACTTTACACACAAACTTCTCGTGGGCTTTGTATAAAGATTAAACAGTCACTCACTGGGGTAAAGATGTCGGAGAAACACGCTTTAGGAAAGAAGCAAAGTTACTAAAAGTATGTGGTTATTGAACAAAACCATACAAGAGAGGCATTTTACCTATAGATTTTTGTCTTCTCATTGTACCCCGAGGTATACCCAGAAAAGGACCTTGAGGGCTCCCTGGGACAGTGGGCGTCATCACAGCAATACCCTGTCTCTCATACATGGACTACAAAAGAGCAAACAAAAACCCCAACAGCATTAAAGCATGGAAGTCTCTCCCATATGGAAATAATGCCTCATCCATTACCCCTTTCACTGAGAATTCTTACAGAAAATAATAAATCTGGGATTATTTTGGGGGGGGAGAGGGAGAGAAAGGGAAAGCTGGGCTTTGTTTAGATGCTTATAAAAGGACAGCAGCTGTAAGTGGAGTTTGTTGATATTATTTACAAGGCAACAGGTTAAAGTGGGCAGTGGAAAAATGTCCAAAATGCAATAAAACCGATTATTTTTTTACATGCAAAGTTTTGTAAGATCAAATTCTGCACCTGAATAATGCAATTTCAGAGTTCTGGAGTTTAATTTTTAATAGGTGCTACAGTATTAATGTCAATTCTTCCCTTACAAAGCATTGTGCATTATTTAATCAAGGCATTAGATATGTTAGTAGGAATAAAGCAGTGCTTCAAGGCTACCACTCACATTCATATCTGTAGCTGAAGGAAAACATCTACTAGAAGGCCGCTGTTTTATAGTTGCCACTCTTGAGTCCACAGTTGCATTGTCTGCAATTCTTGATGGCTTGGAAACTGGCACTATTTCATCCACCTTATCTGTAATATAAAAGCATTCAGTAAAATAAATATCACTTGTCCAAAGAAAGGGAATAGTTAAGTATTGCAAGGTCAAAGGAAGAGATTTACTTTTCAAAAAAATGCAAAGAAAAGGTTTTTTTGGCACTTTAACAAGGCAACGCTTGAGCATCATAAGTCGTGCAAGCCGAGCACTTTTTATTGCTGCTACATAACATGCATGCTTTAGTTTTAAGCCTGCATGCATTTAATGTTTACTTAGTGTGACTCGAAAAACAATCCTCTTCTTCAAACCTTCAAAATGTGAAGGGAGAATATCTATATAGAAATGGAAAGAAGACCTTTAGAAATAGTGAATCCGTACAGCACTGTTTCAAATAGAGATAAGCAGACTGTACTTAGTCATCAGAATTTCAGTGATATTTTGGACAATAACAAGTACTCCAGAAGTGCTCTTTTATGCCTGTTCTCCTTAAGTAATCACATCCTGATTTGTTCACACTCTTGGACTTATAGGCTAGCACTGCTAACAGCATTCTTTGTTTAAATGAAGCTTTTATATGTGTTTTGGTTTTTAAAATTTCTTTTAGTAACTGGACAGTTTGGGAATATATTTAGTCGTGGTCAGAAGCAGACTAAAACTAGGCAAAGTCCAAATCTGGATGAGAGCTTCAACGTTTGGATTTGGGACTCTGATCTACTGCATGATGTGATGGTAAAATACAGGGAAAAGTTTAATCAGGAAATTCCAAAGCTGAGTGGTGGTGTTAGGCCCATCTCCAACTTTGGTCACAAATAAGGTTCATCAGCACTTAATACAAAATGTTACTCCCTCACACTGAAGGCCTCAAAGTACAGTATAATCAACCAATTATTGCCTGACAGCTCCTTTTTTTGCCCCTTCTACTGCTACGAAACCAAGACATGGAGAAATTGCATCACTAGCCCAAGCCACCAAGAGAGTTTGAGTTTCGAATCTCTACTAGAATCCAAACTGGAATCACACCAACAGCTTTCCTTACTATGCCTTCCATTGCATTTGCTTGCCTGTATCACATGAATTTAGTGCCTCTTCCTTTGAAGTGTCACCAAAATTAGGATTAGTTGCATAGCCTGTGGTGTTTCTGTGAGTGGAACACCTCAGCCTGGCTCCGAGGCTTCCACAACACGAGTCAGAGCAATGCTACTTTTCAGCAATTAGATCCATCTCCCAAATAATCGATTATTTGTCAAACAAGGATAGTTACTTCATTAGGATACTACAGACTTTAAAAAACCCCAGGTTTTTGGTGATCTAGAGCTGGTGTTACTATCCCAAGTATTGTATTTAGGGATTGAAATTTTACCTCTCGCTGGAGAGCAGCGCACTCAGAGCCCTGGATATTGATATGGATGGGAATAAGGCAGGAGGAAAAGAGCTTTTGTTCCCTCTAAACAGCAGATCTGGCTGATGCAAGGATGATATTTTAAATGGGAGAAGAAGAGAGGGAAGAACTTTTAGCCTTCAGGTTAGGAAGAAGGTTGTCCTAGAAGTGGATATTTCAGTGTCACAGAGGGTCAGGGAGCAGGCAGGAAAGGAAAGGCTGAGCAGGACCAGTAAGCTGAACACTGCTGAAAACTGTCTCACAAGAGTAGTGGTGTTGTTTCTTTTCGATTGAAGTAAGCATTCAAGTCTTTTCATTAGTCTGCTTTTTTTTTTTTTTTTTTTTTTTCCTTGCAAGACTGCAAGAAAGCTGACANTTTTTTTTGGTGGGGTTTAAATCATCCAGTGGAAGGAGAAAAGGAAAAAAATTCTTAAAATCATCACATGCATTCAAAAATAAAAACCAGCTTCATGTCACATTTCATAAGGCTTTGCAATATAACCTTCTGAAAGAAAAATATCTGCACTTCTGCCCAGCAAAAGGCATCAGAAAGCAACGGTGTAACCATGAACATTTAACCTATACAGCAAAAATATGGCTGGACTGCAGAATGGTGCTCAGGGGATCTATCAACAAGAGCTTCAACTGGGCAGAGATTTCCTCTTAAGGCTCTCCCACCCTTGTTCCCGTCCCAGAAGCCAAACAACTGGTCTTTGGGACACAGAAAGAAGGAAGCCTTGGAAACTGAAGCATTCAAAATCTGCACATGAGAAATAGAAATATACCATGTAAGAAGTGATCCCCTTTATTCTGAACAGACACATGTAACCAGATACCCATTCAGACAACAAAAAGCTACAGGGAAAGAGTGATGAGGCTATGACAGACACTTGAAAAAGCATGAAAATATTTGTTGGGGATGGAACATACATACCCTCCAACTGCACTGATTTTGCTAGACAATCCTAGAAGTCAGATCCTAGTTTTGGATCTGACCAAAATATCAGTTGGTACCAATTCTTAATACCATCTACTATTTCCATGTGGGGAAAAACCCCTGGTTTTGTGTGAGTTTATTGCAGGTTACTTGTCTGTACAGAGGTTTTCAGTCCTTCTCACCCTATGGCTGCTCCCATTTGCCACATTTAGCCAAAGCACTCAGAAATGGGAGAGGAGGGTGGGTTAAAGCTCGAGCTGCTTGCAAGGAACTCTGTAGGTCTTCCTTGCATGGCACTTCCAACGGCAGCACCGCACAGCTCCTGCTCTTGCTCTACTACCCTTGGATCAGAAAGCAAAGGCAGAGTGGAGGTTGTCATTGTGGAACTACAGCAAAAAATGTGAGGCCACAGAAGCAGCCAGCACGTGGAGGCTGATCCTAAATGGCGGCAGCTACATGGCGGGTCCTGCGGGAAACGTCAGAATCTGCACGCCTGGCCACAACTGCCCCACCCTGCTGGAGTGAAAGCACGACGTGAGATAAAAACATCCTCACTGCCTTATCAAACGTGCTCCTCAGGCCAAGGAAACGGACTGGCTGAACTTCAGTTAGCTTCACTCACCCCAGAAAAAGAAGATGTCTTGGGCCAAACCTTTACTTGCCTGTGCCTCGAGCTGTTCATCTCCACAGCACCGAAGTGCAAACCCCTCCTGCACCAGAACCACATGTTCCAAATATACTCAGTCTGGAATAATTTGTCAGGCTCACTAATTTAGCTCTCCTCCCAACCTCCTCATGACCTCAAATACTCTGCAGCACGCACTCCTGGTACCAACGAGAGGGGAAGCTCACAAGCTCATGTTGGAAATTCCCGGAGGATATCTTTACAAATAACCCTGACAAAAGAGAGAGAGAAAAAAGCCACAAAATGGATGCAAAAATTGGCACCTGCTGTGAGGTCTGTTGACAGAGTGGCCCAAAGAAGCCCACCTCCAATGGGATTTTTGAAAGGAATGCAGCTGGATGAAGGTCAAAAGGAAGGAATGTGGGAAGAGCCTGCACTGGAGGTTGGCAATGCCAGCTGCATTTCCTCCTTGAGCCGGTTTAGCAGAGTACAGCCACAAGCACACACGCACACACACTTTTACAGGAGCAGTCTGTGGCTGGCTGGTAGAGTAACAAACTCTGATCTGCTTTGCTCTGAATAACCTCAGCCTCGCAGGAAGACAGGGAAGAAGAGTCTATGTCTCACTGGCCAGAGAGCACGGCTCGGTTGCAGTCACAGAAGAGGATTTTTAGGCCTGCTATTACTCCCTGGCATTTTCCATAGAAACTGCTCTGCACCTTCCTGAGAAGTCACAACGGCGTGTTCAGGGTCAAACACAGGAACCATGCTACACCTGTGAGAACCTGTCCCTCCCCCGCTCCAGGGGCTCCTGGGAGCAGCATCCTTCCGGACAGCTGTCAGGGATACCACATGTAAAAGCCAGTCTGATGCCTCTGCATGCATATAGCAATTTGAGTGCCACTATATTAAATTCCCCCGAGAGAGGCAGCACCAACAGATATAAAGTAATTTATTGCCAAAGTGCATTTCCATCTGCCCTGTTGGGTTACCAATGGGACCCGTGCCCTGCTCAGGGTGCCAGCCCTCAGAAAATTGTATGGCCTAAAGGCACAGCAAGTAGTTGTGTTTTATCAAGATGTAGGTCTCGTCTCTGATGAAAAGCTCTTAATCACAGACAGAGTAGCACAGTACCCAACAGTGTGTCATGGCTTTTACGTTCTCAAGAGGTCTGGCTGCTAGGCAAGTTGCTTTTTTTTTTTTTTGTCTTTTTCTTAAATAATTAATATCTATGATAATTACAGGGGACAGTCTCCTCCTAATATATTTGTTGCAGGAGATGGCTCTTATCCCCGTAGAACACACTGCTTAGTGACTCCTGTTCCGAATCCCCAGACTCTCTCAGAGGAAAAAGTATAATGCTGCCCATCAAACCACCAGATCCATCATCAAATGAACTTTGAAAACGAGAGTCAGGTGCCCAGATAGATCTGGTGGCACATCACTACACAAACCCCAAAAAGAGAAATATGAAGTATGATCCTGGCAACATTACTTATTGTACGACATAGCCAAGACATGTGGATTAGCTCCACCGAGGGTCTTAGGAAGTGAGCTGGTGAGACCCACAGAGGATAAGAATGGTCATGATCCAGTACAGGCTATACCCCAACACCTCAGGCTGGCATGCCAGAAACACCAGGCAAAGACTGATCGAACACAGTTTGGGAGGCGAGTATTGCCAAGGCCTCTATACTTACCACCAAGTCCCGAGTGCTTGCTCAGAGGGGGTGGGATAATGGAGAAAGAAAACTCAAAAAACAGCTGCCTCAAGAAATGACTTGTATTTGTAAGAAAAGCAATGAATGCCTGGCACAGAGTAAAAAAATGCTCGTATGAAGTTAAAGTGAAAGAACAGAGGCAAATGTTCTTCAAATACCAGCAGCACACATCGTTAACAGTGCAAATATAAACTACAAAATGTTAGACTAATCTAGTCAGCCAGAATACAATGTTAGCCAATGTAGGAAATGGTTGAACTCTGCCACCGATGGCCTTATGGCTAAGAATTAAAAGGACAGGCACATTAAAAAAAACTCTAAAAATCCTATGGAGTGGTTATTTTTTCTTCCCTCCCCCTTTTGCCTGGCGTGGAGGCATGGGCAGCGAGGCCCTCTCGGTTATGGCTCTCTGCAGCCGGCCACTGCGACAAGGCAGGGTGGCCTGCGGCGGGTCGCGAGAGTCGCTCGTCCCTTCGGCCCCTGGTAAGCACACAGTGGAGGATGCCACTGCGTCCTCACCAGTCCATGTCGAGGCACACGTCAACTCGACATGGGGGGTGGCTCTTTGGGAGATGCGCGTTTCGAGGACCTGCGTCCTTGGCTGCTTGAGGAAAGCTAAAATCTCTGACAGGTAGTTATGGATGGCTCTTGTGGAGGTAGCCACAATGCCCAGCTGCAGCTCCATACGGCCCATGGACTGGGACATGAGACCCATGGACTGTGCATGCTCCCTCTTGATATTTTCCAGCAGCTGCACAATCCTACTGTTGGTTTCCATCAACAGCTTCTCTCCCTCTGTTAGCTGGGGCTGCCCTCTCCAACCCCGATCCCTAGGGACAGGCTCAACACCGCAGCGCTCTTCATTCATCTCATCATTTCCCTCCTCCTCAGGAGAGTCACTTTCAAACTGAGGAGTCCTACTGAGTGACTGATCCCCAGGAGACTGTATGTCCATGGTGCACTCCGGAGTCCGCGCCGGCGTTTGAAATCCCTCAAAATCCTCCCCAACGTTGCTGTGCGTTTCAGACGAGGACAGCGGCCACTGCCAGCTCTCTGTGGTCCTGGCCGGCGAGTCTTCGTCAGAGGCAGGCACCGAGGATTCCTGTTCTTCGGCCGGCGTGGACAGCGAGCTCCCTCGGTGATGGCCGGCTTGCCCCGAGGATCCAGGAACCTCCCCATCTTGCTCCCCAGTGACATCTGGCAATCAAATAGAGGAGCAACAACCACTGTATCTGAGGCCAGGCAGATGGAGGTATCTACATGCATTGGACAACACATAGAAAGAAGCCAGTTGGGAAGCCAGAGTGTATGTGTTTGGGCAAACGGAAGGGCGGACTAGAGTTTAGTGACTGCATTGGGCACGTGGCAATTGGCGTCATTAAGCACTTTTGGTCTCAATGCACACTGTCCTGTACCCAGAACACACACAGCCATGCTGCATCCCAAGGCAGGAGCTACCAAATTCCCCTCAGCGTGACTGTGACAGGAAATGTCAGTGACCTAACGAGAAGCTCACCTATGCACTGCAGTGGTGCCAGTCAGAAATCCCTGGGACGAGCTCAGGGCCAAGGGTCCAATTGAGCTTCCTGGGGTGCCAGATGTGCTCCACCACTGGCTGAGGGCAGCCCTTTGTTGCTCTGAAGCACTGCTGGCTATCTTCACTTTTGTCCGACGTCTCACGTCACCCCCACCCAAAATCTCTCCCAAATCACTGCTGCAGCGCGACGGTGGCCGTCCATGGGATTATCCCGCGAGCAATGCCCTCCCCAACATTTGCCGGATTTTCCTTGCTCTCTTCTCCAAACAGTAGGAAATGCTATCTGAGGGCATTGCTCACCGGGATCTCTTTGGCTCCTGGAAATGAACTGAGTTTTGCCCTCCCCTGGCTACCTCTTCCCTTGCCTGAGGGCACATGGTGGAAATCTGGGTGCAAGCGCTTCCCTGTGGCAACGCTACAGAAAAATGCCCTCCCAAAGAGCAGGAAAGGCTCAGGCTTTTGCACCCACAGGAATCACCGGCTCACAGTGGAGCGTGATCTGCCCAGCTCCGGTCCTGCACCACTCTGGATTACGTGAGGCTGTGGCCAGGACTCTGCGCACCTTCTGTACTTCAGAAAAAAAAAAAAGAGTCCACTTCTTTTTCTCTAAATTTTTTTTTGTTTGTTTTTGAGGGGGCTCAGGCAAGGGACGGCCGAGAGAAGCGCTGCTGGTGGTGGGACTGTGACCCGACCAGGCTGCTGCTGCTCACACTGCAGTGGCCTGAGTGCCAGATCAGTGTCGTGTCTACTCTCTGGTATCCCAGCCTTGAAAAAAAATCTTTTTGGTTTTTTTTTTTTAAGGATTAATTTCTGCTCTTCAGACCTCAGTGGAAGCTATAAGCTTATATCTGTGAGGTGTTGCTGAGGTCATGTTAAACCATAGTTTTGGTTCTGTTTATGAATCAGGGCAGGGTTTTGCTTGATTTTTTTTTTCTAAATATTTTATGTGAAATATAATGAAATGAAAAGCTTTTTCTGACAGACCCAAGGATCCCTCCTCCTATATCTCAATCCCTGTATACCACGATGTGGCACTCATGACTTCTACACCCATGTGCCTGCAATATGATAGTGCTCTAAAAGGGATTCTGTGTGACTTCATAGAATGATGACTTTTAAGTGCTAAAATAATGGATATTATTCGTGCATTTAGCATATTCACTATTTCAAAGTATTCACATTCAAAGTATTCATATTCTCTCTGTGTCTGGCTGGACTGTCCAGTTGCATGTTTTATGGAAAGTGAGGATGAGATTGTATTTGTAAAAAGGCATGAGCTCCTTATGAAAATGAATTTTAGGGACAAACTGTCATGCAATCATTGGCTCTTCCACTCCATGGAGATTTGAAAGGGACTATATATCAATCTAGCTAAGAACTACTTCTTCCTTGGCAATTCTTCTCCTGCTTTGTCTAATACAGCCATAGCTGCATTTCTTCATTAACAAATCTCTCTTAACAGCTACAGTGTAGGACCATGAAATTATTTCTCAGCATTTTCCTACTTAAGTACACATGAAAAAAAAAAGAACAAAAAACAGGGGACCTACTTTTACCACACAAAGCAAACACACACTTCAGTTAAGGTCTATGGAATCAGAGTGAGGTAGGGGATCATAAATACTCATTCTGGTAGAGCCACAGGTCATACAGAATGTCTTGGCATTTCTTTTGACATATCAACAGAAAATTCCCCATATTTGAAAACCCCATTTACCTGGCAAGTGTTCTAAACAGAGCCCACCTAACAACTGGTAAGCAGTAGAACCAAACTACACTTAAAGTCAAAAACAGAAGCAAAACGAAATCAAAAACCTCCAAACTCCACACTGATTTATGAATACCTCTGTAAATGGTATCACTGTGTCTAGTTTTTTCAGATTCAGGGGGACCAGAACACCTTTGTTATTTGTGCTTGTCTACACACTTGCCAGACACTCGTGAAGAAAAATTTCTCTGGAAAAGCATAATAATAAATTTTTGCAAAATTCCTTATTTCCCATAAAATGCTACCACTTGCCATCCTCCCAATCAGTCTTTTCAGGCTTTCAGAGCTGAAGGAACAGCATCTGGCAATAGGTGACCAATGACACAAATGACAAAGGGCGCAAGCAAAGAGTCTGTGAAAACCCCCGGGCAGAAGGGTAATTGCGGAAACTCTTGGCGAATACTTCTGAATTATGAATACATGCACAGGCTTTAGGTTAGGTTGGTAAACTTGGCTGGCAATGAGAAGGAGGAATAATCACAGCTGTTATTATTTGGAACAAGGTGTTCAGCATCTCTCAGCAGCTCCAGTTTCTGGAAGCTTTGGGAAGCACTGCCATGGGGCATAGGGAACCGAGGGTGTGTTCCAAGCATGGCCTTCCACAAACTTTCCTTCACTAAGGAGCAGTCAGGGGAAAATTGCCTGGAGGCCACTGGCTGACACCACCTGGATGAACGTGTGAGTCTGCCCAAGAAATCCATTTCTTGCTGACCAAAAGTTGCCCTAAATTCTGGGCAAATCTTGGTCAGATTTGTTGCACCAGTGCCTAGGCTGGGGCTGTGGGAAATTTGTGCCAGGCACAGCAGGGGCACTGGAAAACTGGGTTCATCCAGAAACTGTCCTTTCGTTGGAACAGCTGACCGAGTGACCCCACCTAACTGCCTTTAGCTCCTTGGAAAAAGGGGTCACTTCCAAAAATAGAGAGAAAGGCCACTACAACTGTGAAATCAAAATCAGCCATGGATCAAACCATGCACCAACATGGCTGACCTCACTTAGTTGTTAACTTGCTTTTGAAAAAAATCTCTTTCTTTTCAAGCCTTAAATAGAGTGGGTACAAAGAAGCACAGCTGGCTTCCTTGGGTGTGAATCAAATGGAAGAGGTCAGACTCCCTGATCCTTCTAGCAATTTCCACCTGACACATCATTCCTACACACAGCATTCTGCTCACAGTGATAGATATGACTTACAGGCAAAATAGGTCAACTTCTGTCTTTCACAGGTGTCTTTATACCCAGCAACAGCAGCCATCAGACCTGCAGCCTCCATTGTTCACATTCCTGACCTCATGTTCCTTGCTCTGCCGGGGCAGGATTTCCCTCTCCATCCTTGAGGATGACCAAGAAAGGGATTCAGGAAGGAGCATGCTCATGGGCTAAAGCGAGCAGAAACATCTGGAAGTCAGTGACCCACTGCACTTCAGCTTTAGTGTTTGATCACTGTGGGTACCATGCAGCTGCTTCCAAAAGCCCCCTGGGACTCCCAGGTTTCTGAAGGCTCTTTTTTGTTTTACCTCACTGACTCTGTTGCGTTTAAGGACAAAAAGAGATCTGATATTAAAGGGAATAGGAACTGGTGAGCTTCCACCAAATTCCTGGCTATCTTCCTTTCTCTCCTGCTGGACAGGTTCTCTGTTTCTGCAGCAGAGCAGAGGGTGCCAGACAGATTCTCTGTTCCTGCTGCCTGTCCGGGTGTTTCCCTGGGCTGACACAGAGCCTGGTCTGACATGGTGGATCAGCAGGTCCTCCTGGAGGCCACAGGAGAGCTACTCCTGGTGTGCCTGCAGGGGGGAGCTGTGGCTTGCCCCATCCTGTCCTGGGCATGCTGATCAAAGCCAAGTTTATTCCAGCCTTTAGGTTCATGAATATGTCCATTATTTTGTAGCACTGCTGTTTCGTGCGGTCTCCTCGCACCACAACATCATCACCACTGAGAGTCCTTTGTGTTGGTCATTAAGCATGTTTAGGATTGCAGCAATTACTGGGTTGAGATACACAGAGAACTACTGAAGGGTTGATTCAGCTGCAGGGGTAGAGGACTGAGACAGAGGCCAAGAACAGAGCAGGGCTTTGGATATACACAAACTTTAGAGACATCAGAAGTATTTCTTTAACTTTTGTTCACTGAGGAACATTTGAGATTTATGCCTATGTTGTGCCTTACCTGCCACTTGGACTGGCAGCTGATCCCTCCCCTGAGATGTGCTGCTCTTTAAGAAGCCCTCCTTTTGACATCCCACCATTCCTGTTTCACCTCTGCTACCGGATCGTTGCCTGTTCCATTATCTTTCCTTTTCAGACTGCCCACCAGCGGAGCTGCGCGTGAGGGGTGGGGCACCGTCTCTTCCTGCTGACAGACAGGTGGGTGGAGATGTTCCTTGGCCACAACAAGTGGGCCAGGAGCTCAACAACAGCGGGAACGCAGCTGGGGAGCTTCCCGGACCCTGCCTCTGCTGCTCTGGACCTGGGCCTCTGTCTGTATCTCATCATCCCTCCTGGGGTGGGTGCATTTCTCAAACTGCTTAGGTACCAAGGTGATAGGTGCCTTGTAAATACCTAAGATAGATACAGACAGAAACTGTACCAGGCGCATTATGCAACACTTCAGACAATGCCAATGGCACCTCAGCGCTGTAGGATCACCCACCTGGTCCAGCATCTGCAGGCAAATACTGGGCACGTGCATTTTTCCTTTGGAAAAGTGATGGGAACACAGGACATTCATTCTTCCTTGGTGGCAACAGGTTTGGGCACACAGCCCTTAGTGTCAGGTACTGCACATGCAAGGGTTTTGTTCCATCGCCTTCCCTAAATACGAGTTTGCAGGCTTAGTTTAATTTCCTTTGTTAGCCAATAAAATTTGCTTCCTCGTCAATAACCTGCAAAAATGGGTTACAGAAGCAGCACCAAAACTAAAGGGGTGGTCTTCATGTGTGCCTATTAAAAATGCACAGAGATTCTTTTAAACTACATAAAAATATGGCTGTGGTGCTGCTTTTATCTTATGAATTCTTTTTCTTTTCCAATTTCTTTAATTATAACTACAAGTAGCTTGGTTTTAGCATGAAGACCAGGAGTAATTATGCATATAATTAAGTTTCCACATCTGGGGAAGAAAAAAAAAAAAGCAGCATCTAAATCAAGTGGGTGCAATTATTTGCACTGCATTCCTTTTAGATTTTCGGCACTTCCCATATATATGTCAAAGGCCTTGCCCTGCTTAATTTGTAAAAGAATAGCTGGGAAGTAACTGGATGAAAACTTCAGGGGAAATGTCTGTGGGTGGGAGAGCTACTAAGGGACAATTTGGGCAAGCAGTGGGTCTGGAGATCTGGACAGGGCTCTCAAAGAAGATGATGAACAAAACTTATAGATCATCTTCCCAATGCTAATGGGCAGGTAAGGCCCTGCTGATTTCAAAAGAGAGCTTGATCAGACTGCAGGAGTTCATCTGATAGCACTTCTTGGCACAGAAGCAATTTCACCTGACGAGCAGAACTCTATAGTGTCCCTGGGGGAAAACCAGGTGGCTCCTGTTTGGAGATGGTTAAAAATGGATCTGTGCCCACTGAGAACTAATGGCTTTCTTTTCAGCTCTTCAAACAGGATTAGAAGTGTAAAAATTCATCAAAGACCAAAAGTAGGTGAAGTATAACAAGGCCTTCAACACACCAGTGAGCATTTAAAGACTAGCCTTAGCTAAAGCATGGATTCAGAACAAGAATATTAAAGGTTAAGGTCTAAATCCAAGTTTGTTGTTTATGATCAAAATAAGGGGAAAGAAACAAGAAGTTCAGCCTACAGTTATGTCCTGTAAATGTATGGTTAAAAATATACAGAAATGGAATGACCTGAGTTTTCATGTGGATAATTAGGCTAATCCTCATCAATCTGCCGTCACTGCATTTTAATCTGGAATTAACTTCTTCCAGCCCCATCCCAAATGAAAAATTTGCAGGATTGTGCTTGAATCACAATGCCCAAACCACACATTTACCACACTGCAAACAACAGGCAGAGAATATTATTTTAGCAGTCAGCATAATGAGGAAATAACAAAAGCGCTTTGCAATACAGTCAAACACAAAAGGCACTTGAAACACTTTCCTTCTATGAAAAATAAGTACAAATACTTGTCTGTTCTTTGGGATACTGTAAATTCTACAACGTACTCTAAAATTAAATAAAAAAAGAAAAATATATAAAATAAATCAATAAAACATAAAAAAAACCTTTAGTAACTAAAATGAATCATTAACATTGAGTATCTATAAATATCATTACATGATTTATGAAAATGCTTTGTAGGTATTCACAATAAAGAGCTCTCAAAACTTTCTTGAAAGAAAGCCTTATTTGTGTTTCTAGGGCTGAAAATAGCTTCACATTAGTACACACAAGTCACATTTACACATTATAACCACACCATCAAAAGTAACTTTAAGGAAGGCAGAAAACTGGTATGTTCAAATTCCTTTCTGGAGATACAATTTTCAAGTACCAGCTCTTTAACAGCATGTTCATTACTAAGGAAATAATGATACAGGCATTTAAAATACACCTGCAATGCTGAAGCCTTGCAATTCAGCCTACCTTGAAAGAGGAATGGTCATTGTCTAACAGTGGTTTCTGTTCAAGAACAAAAACAAAGCAGAGAATATAGTCAATACCCACTCCTACCCTGCAAGCCAGGTGGAATTTAAGTGGCAATTTGATGTTCTGTTTAAGAGACAGCATTTGAAAATTTGGCCTAGTCACAAAAGAAAGGCAATCAACTCAAAGAAAGCAGAAAGAAAGCAGAGGATCTAAGACACTTGCAGCCTTCTCTGATCTTGCACTTAACTCTCACACTTCCACACCCAGGGGAAAAACCAAACAAACTATGAGGAAGTATCTAAAAACATTTATTTTTAATTAGATTAGAACTTAATTAACATGGGTATGTGAACATTTGAAGGCAAAAAAAAAATAAAAAAAAGGAAATAGCAGCAAAGGGAGTTTTGAGATGAGGGAGATAAGTCCTTCATCTCCCTGGCTCCTGAAAAAGAGAGAGAACACATTAAAAGTGCTGAAAGAGTTTTCCAGTGCCCTAACTGTGCCATGTTGGGAAACACATGCAATTTTAACTGCTCCTCAAGCCCTCATGATTTTGAGTATGTGCTTAGATATTAAACTGATAATATCTGAGCATAGCCACACTCACATAAACCAACGTATTTAATGTGTCTCTTTGCAATGCTACAAACCCCACATTTTCTGTAACACTTACAATTCCTTTTCCAACTTCTTTTATACCATTGTCTTGTTTGGCTGATGCAGAAAGGTTTTGAAAACCTTTTCTATTACAGTCCTGTAGTAAAGAAAAACAAGTATCATGACAGGGCGCTACATCCTTGAGAACAAGCTGATAAATTAAAAATAATAACAGTGTAGATGAGAACACCCACACAGAGACTCAAGCAGCCTCTGCTCAGGATTCCCAGTGTTTCCAAAATGTTACTTAAAGCACCTCATGAAAGATAAATCCTGTCTGAAGAAGTCTTTAGCTACCTGTTAAGTTTAGATTCTGTGGCACAAGTTGCTAATCAGCACGCTGCCAATTAGGTGCCAAGTTCTTTTCGGTGGAAAACACATGTTTATCACTGTTCTCTTTTTGAAACATGCCGATTTGCAGTACTTTTCTCTCACAAAGTGTTTTACAAGTACTTATATGGTAGCCACGGTCCTAATCCTACACTCACGGTGCTGTGGACTCGCCCAAGTTACACTACAAGCCATAAAATCTGCCACCAACCACAAACGGGGCTGCCATTTCTTCCCACGGACTTGACAAATTCCACCCAGAGTCACTGCATTCTGCTTGAGATAAATGACAACCCGATGACAACCTTTTCCTCATTACTACACTGTCACCTCATTAGCATTTCAAATACGTAATGAGAATCAATTACTTACAGGGATAACCTTCAAGAATTCTTCATGAAGCCTGATGCCTTTTGCCCTCATCTTCTCAAATACAGTGTCTGGTGAAGATCTGAAAACCTTCTTCCTACAGAGAAGCACTGCAGACGCTGGGAGCTATCTCAGGAGCTGCCGTGGTGAGTGCTGTAAGAGCTGCTTTGGTGGTGTTCCCATTGTTCCCTGCAGACAAATCTCCATCATCAACTCCACCACAGTGAAATGAAAAAAGTGAGTTTTGAACCCATACGGCTTTGGGAGCGGTCTCTTCAAACAGAACAGAACACTGCGAGCTAATCCACTGCTTGGCATTCATTTATATATATTTGCTCTGCAATTTCATTGTTTCAGATGCCATTGGAAGGTGCCACCTTTGAAACAATGGACAACAGGAATGGGATGAAGTGGGAATGCTTATTGCAGACAGAGCTAATAATATTTCTTTTGAATGCCATCAACTGATATTTTTCTATTCAAATGCCAGTAAGACTTGATGCCAGGTAACAATATTCTGTGTTGATGATATCACAGCTATTTTGCATCTGTGAGGTGGTGACAGAATCTAAACCCTTCAAAGGAGAAAATCCTTTATTTATAGTTGGTACTGCAGCCCACACCAGACCCCAAAGACCAGGATCAACACACATACTTTATCAGTATATGGTATATATCAATATTTTATATTGATTACCATATCAAATCTATGAACAAACAAAGCACCACCCCTAGCTCACAACTGACACCCGTGTGACACTGCCAGCAGAATATTTATTAATGCAAAAGAATTCGTTCTCTTGTCATTCCCATTTAGATGTGGAAATTTAACCTGCTCTATTCTTCATTTTGTCCCTTCTCTTAGAGGATTTTTATATTAGGTATTTTAAAATTCAACACTTGTCCACCTCAGCTTTCACTGAAAATCCCAAATTACTCACTAAATGAAACCCATTTCCTGGCAGCAAAGAAAGCTGAGGAGCAGGAAACTTTAAAATCATGTATCTAGACATTCACATATCTTAGTTTATGGATGTGTTCCTTAAGGATCATATCATTTTAAAATTCTCCCTCCACATCGAGTTATCGATAGGTCCAAACAAAAACTGAAGGAAAAGCCTTTTAAAACCAAGCTTTCCACCAGCTGCACAAACTTACTATGAACAGAGTTAATTTTTAAAGTTTTAAAATATTAATTCTGAAGCTCTAATAAGATCTATTTTCCTGTGGTGATGATGAAAATTATGACCTCAAATTTTTCTCTTAATCTTTCATTTTCAGAGTATTTTCAAACCTTCATTTTAATTTGCTGCACGAATATCCTGGTTATTCTTCAGTATTAACGGAATTGCATTTTAAGTGCTGCCTCCAACAAGTTGCTGCTACAGCTCTTGGTTTGCACGTTGCCATAACTTACTCATACAACAGTTCCTGGAAAACTACAAGGCACAAGAAAGAAGAACACCTCTCCCCCATCCCAGGTATCCCACAAAATCCAGAAAGGATTGGAAACACGACCCCTCCACACACGCATTTCAAGGTTGGAAGCCAGCTCTGAGTCAGGCAACTACTGCAAGCAGGAAGTCAGTGACACAGATGAAGCTGAATTTTAGTAATTCATGCGTTGTGTGACTGCAGTAACATGACAGAACTGCCCATGCCATACTGCTCCACACCTAAGGATTCTATCACCTATCTCTTTAGACACATATACCATATCTTCTATCCTGAATATCGAAAAATACAGCCTATGTCCTGTCCTGCCCTCCTTTCCCCTGCTCTCCCAATGAACCAGGACCTATCTCCAGAGATAACCAACAAGACCAGTCAGACAGAACCACAAAAGCCATTATTTTTATCTTAATGCCTCCCTCATCTCTGACCCAGAAAACTGAATTTTTGGTTGACAGAAGACTCTACACGACAACACAGAAATTTTTTTTTATATGCTGCCAAAACATATTTTTCAGTAGCAATGTGGTTTATTCTGTCACATTCTCTGAATGGAGAATGGCAAATATCCCTAGCTGGAACCTCTGGTAACCACCTGAAAGGAGGCCAGGAAAGAGCAGGAAAATAAAGAGTGGAAAATAACCCAATTTCATCCTATTAACTGTTAAAAAGGAAAAGCTTCCCTGCTGAGAGAAGACACTGCCTACAGTCTAGGTTTCCTTTCCAGGACACTGAACCTCATCCAAGAGCAGGACACAGCCTGTTTTTCACCAGCTACCACCCAGGGGCTCAGGGAAATGGGAGACTCTTCCTTGGGCCAGACCCCATGAGAACGTGGAAATGACACAGCCCCTGCTCGGGAGAGCTCACAATCTAGGGAAGCAAAATGACGTACGGGAGCATGGAAAAGTACAGCTCAACACAAACAAACTCTCTGCACACAAAAATACATCTATGAAAACTATTCAAATAGCACTGCTATTTCTACCTGCCCCCCTGCCTTGCCATCAGTGCTGGGATGATTGCTCAGTGGGGATCTAGGGAAGCTGGGTCTCTGGGAGAGATTTCAAGGAGAAGGTGGTGGGTGGCCTCATGAATCAGTCCGGGAAGGGCACTCCATGCATACAGGACAGCGTGGAAGATGTTCTATCAGACACTAAACTGTGCAGAGCAGCATTTCTGCAGGTGGGAAGCTCGGGTGTGGTGTGCAAGAGCCCTGACTCCTGGGACAGACACGGTGTGGGCACGGGGGCGTGTGGCCGTTCGGGAGCCGGGTGGCACCGCTAGCGTGGGACTGCTCGGGGGGGTCACTAGCCACTGACTCTCTGTGGCTGCCAGTCAGCACAGGAACTGTGAGGAGATGAGATGGAAGGGGTTGGAAAAGAGTTGGGTACAGAGAAGGAAAAAAAAGGCAAGGTGAAGGAAAGGAGACAAAAGGAAGAAATGCGGGGGATTTTTTTCGAATGTGGTCTTCTGTCTGAGTTTCTTAGTGTGTTTGCAATTTGTTAACTAAATAACTAAAAAAACATATACAATAATTAATGTACATTTGACACCATAAAATAAACTGGACCATATGCCAACATTTACATTATGTTATTATCCTTCACTATGGAAAGGTGAGAAACAGGTTAAACAAGAGACAAAATGCTTCCCCTTACCCTTCTTCTTCCGTACTGAAGCTTGGAAATAGAAAGGGAATGAACTGTGAATCAATTCTGAAGGTAATTTTTTATATGCTAAATCCTTGTCTGTCATTTTGAGCACAAACATCATCCTTCCCTCTAAGACGTCAGTCTCTCCCTGCTCCTCTCTACTAAACAGGTATCTCTCAAACCACAGTAGGTAAAATCTGCTTTTGCCAAGCTGTTTATCAGGGTTTATATTGACTACAAGAAATTTCTCCCCTGCAGGGATACACGCACAGGTTTTTTTTCTCAATTCTTTTTTAAAAACAGTAACTGGGGCAACTTATTGACACCCCAGGGCTGTCAGACTACGGCAAAACTGGGCATTTCCAAATCTTTGCAGATTGAAGTGTAAAGGAATCATTAGCACACTGCTATCTTTTGGCATAATTAATTTCAAAGAGAACAGCTCAGATGGTCTGCGCTGTTTTATGAAGAACAGAATAGCTCAAAATATGTCAATAAAACTGTAAGTAGGGTTCAGAGCCAGACAAAGGAAGTGACTGTAATGACTGCAAGGTGGATAATTTTTTTTAAAAAAAATGGTGTTTAACTTAGCTAGAAGACGTTACAAAACTAGGCACTCTAAGGGAAAACAAATGGGGAGTTTCTATTTATATTTTCTTCTATTACATAACAAGGGACATTCAATAAAATTAAAGGCATCACATTCAAAACCAATAAAAAGGAAATACATCTGTACACAGTACATAATTAGCCCGTGGGATTCTTTGTCACGAGACATTATTGAGACCATGAGCTGCTCCAGTTCAGGAAAAAGGGTTACACAAAGGTATTGATGAGAACATCCACAGTGCTCCTTTATGGGCACTTCCTCTTTGGTTTGCACATATATGGCATGAAAGAAATGCTTATTCATTAGAGAGTTTAATGGCCATAAAAATGTGGGTGTTCTCATAGCTCTCACAGATGTCCAATATATACACAAATACATAGAGAGAGAGATAAATTATGTATAAATACACACATACAAGCTGTGTTTTATGTCAGGAGACACTTTTATGATGATAGGGAGAACACTTTCCCTGTGGAAGCTTGTTCAGTTGCTGTGCAATTTAAGAGTTCTTGTCCCTTCTGATAACAGCCCTCTTCCAGGACAAATATGAAAATAGGTAGACCACAGACGTTATTTGGAACAGCAGTCACATTGTTTGCTAGGGTGGCAAATGTTCAGAGTGTCACACAAGTGGCATTTTACAGCCTTGGTTAGGAAGAAAGCAAATTTCTGCCACTACTACAGCTTTCCTAGAGGACAAACACATCTGGAACATGGTGCAGGACTATTTCTCAGAACAGAAAACTCCTGCCACTGCAATATCCGGCTCTAGGTATGAGTGGGAAATGTGCTCAAAAACGGAAATACGTCCCATGGCTGCTTGTTAAAGGAGTTGCAGTGGTTTGTGTCACTTGGTGAGGACAAACAGCAGATCAAGGGCTACAACCTGAGCAGGGGGGTGGGAAAGCTAAAACATGATGGTCTCCACTGGGGACATTACTATTAACCAGCCATTCTCCCCTAGGAAAGTGCTGCTTCTGCTTTAAGATCTCCTGTGGAAGATTGAAAAGTCAGAGAAATAGAAGAATATCCTCAGCTTGAAAGCAATTGGCAGAAGAGGATAATGAAGGGGCAAAAATGGTGCCTAAGTATTGCTGTTCCCTTGGGATAGGTGGTTGATAAACCAGCAAAGTTTTACAAGCTCTCAGCTCTCCGTGAAAGAAAAGCAAATGAAAAACACTCAGACCCACAAAGTGTGCTCCAGAAAGAATATTTTACATTTTAATCCTGGAAGAAAAATGATGGAGCATTCACAAGCTGTTGATACCTTGAGTTAAGCTCCTAAATTTCCTTGCACATAAAAATCAAATTTTCTGAGACCTGCTAGAGCTAAATAATCAGGCTGGGGTGGTTTTTTTTGGTCTTCATTTGGTTGTTAGACCACAGAGAAGACAGTACCCACTTCAGCACCAGTTTGCTGGGAAGAATTCCCATTGGAGTTACGTGACTGGATTCCCTAAAGGATTGATGGGGTCCATCTGCCCCAGAAAACACTGACTTGCAGGGGGGGAAAAAAAAAAAAAAAGGGGGCCACAAGGCTATGATTCCTTCCAGTTGGCCTTCAGATGAGTCTGTGTCAGGAAAACCCCAAATTATAAAATGTAAGTATTTAAATCACTGTAGAATTGCATGGAAAAACGCTTTTATTGTGTGAATTATTATCATCTTTTGCTCTGCAGTGAGGGATGTGGTTTGGTCTTATACCCATTTCTCACTTGCTAAACACACTGTTTCACTCTTATAGTCACACAGAAATGTGCACTGGGCTTTTCTCTTTTTATATATGATTTATTCCTATTTCCCAGTCTTAGCCTAGCTGCAGAAATTCTACCTTTTAATAACCTAACAGATTAAAACCAGGAAGAAAAGAACAATTACCTTCCTCATTTCTAGAAAATGAATACAAATTCCTGAAGAATTATGCATATCTAGAATGTGGATGATCAAGCAAAGGACTCTACAACCACATTTCTCAAAATTAGCAAATAAAAGACTGAATGCTCAATAACTTTTTATTACCAATCGTGAGAGGAATTAAGTTTATATCATGCACAGAAGTCACAGTGATATCATAATATGCACTTTTTCAGATCAAATGAAACAAGTTGAAGTTGAAGCTGCTTTAACACTGTCAGCTTTTAACAACAGCTTCTGGCAGCTTACCTTTATCCACTAATGAGAGGCCACAGAAATTTAAAATAAAACAATATTAGATGAACTGAAAATTTAGAAAGCAAAGCTAACAAAACATGATACAGCATTATTTTTTTTTCTTTTCTTTTTTTTTTTTTTT
>VZTJ01003053.1:44183-122057 GCA_013397795.1 Orthonyx spaldingii
TTTTTTTTTTTTTTGGTTTGGTAGATGTGCCAAACTTTGATGATGCATAAAATGTATCAACATTCCCTTGCGTAGCAGTAAAGGCACAAGTCTCCACAAAAATCATTCATGCGAGTCATGCACATTTTGAACTCTCCAAAGATGCAGCATTCTTAAAACCTCCTCTGCTCTAGACACTGTACACAGTGCAGCTCCCTTCACCAATGTAACATAGAGACATATAGATAGATATTTACATCTCCACTAAGCCAGCATGCTTGCCAAAAAACACTTTCTTACCAAGCTCTTCAAGCTCTGAGGTCATGGACTTAGACCGCAGGGTCAGTGCAGTGGTTGGAGCTCGCTTAGGAGGTGGTGGGGCTGTGCATGGAACAGAAAAACACACAAGTGTCAGCCAACACACACCCTGGGAGCCCTATGCTCACAGCCACAATTCCATGTCAGTTTGAAAGAATAAGCTCCATCAAATAAGGCGAGAAAAAATACCTACATGCGGAGGAAAAAGCCCTGAGATGCTTTTCATGGACTGAATTTCTCCACTGTTTCTGGTTCTAGCGTAGGTTGCTTGACACATCCGCAAGCTTTTATGTAACAGGATACATAGAAACACTTAAAGCTAAATAACTGTGCACTTCTGTTTCCCAGCAGGAAAAGGGCTTTCTAGAGAAAGGACCTCACAACAGTGGTGCTCCTTCTGAGAAATGCACGGGGCTAAAAACCTCCTGGGCACCAGCCAATGCCTGCCAGATTAATTTAATCTTTGAACAAACTGTTCAATCTGAGAAACACAGGAAAGAACATTCAAATGTATCTGAATTGTTAAGGTGAGTCTAAGGGAAGGAGGTGATCCTCAGAATATATAAGGTCTTAAAATATCAAGGCAATCATCTAGCACAGAAACTGAAATCTTTAGTATCCTGATAACGTTTTTTCTGGTGGTCAGAAAGGACCATTTCATTCCAACCCCCCTGCCATGGGCAGGGACACCTTCCACTATCCCAGGTTGCTCCATCCCCATCCAACCTGGCTCTGGGCACTTCCAGGGATGGGGCAGCCACAGCCTCTCTGGGACACCTGTGCCAGGGCCTCACCACTCCCAGAGTAAAGGATTTCTCCCTAATATTTAGTCTAAACCTGCTGCCTTTCAGTTAAAAGCATTGCCCCTTGTCCTGTGATGACACTTAAAGGCCAATATGACACATCCCAAAAAGCAGAGGCAAAAACCTTTGTTTAAAATGTGTGAACAGTAATTCCATCAAGACAAAAATAATGCAGGACCATGTTGGGACATGATTTAGTTTAATACAGCCCTTCCTCTCCACCCCACAAGCTGGTCTCACATTTTTTTTTTTTTTAAATTATTGGGGTTTTTTTAATATGCAGTAGAGGTGAAAAACACTTCCAGCACAGAGAGAAAGTTTTAGTTTCATGGAGCAGGAGGGAGCCCTGGAGTGCCAGCTCCTCACCTGCTGTCCTGTTGAGGAGCCAGGTGTGTGTGAGTGAGAACTCACAGCACTGGTGGGAGGAACAGGAACTTTCAGCAATGTGCTGCTGTATGGAACACCAGTGAGCAGCAGCAATCTTTCCTGCTTAATGATAATTATCAGGCCTTAATGACTTCCCAGCATAGCTGGAAAGCAAACTCAGGGGCATCTAAGGTGAAGGAAACAGTGTAAATTCAGTTTTTTGTTTCCTCTTTTTTTTTCTTGGGTGAAGTTTTCGTGGTGGCTTTTTGGATAGGTGGAAACACACTGCTGAGCCACCCCCATTTCAAGTAGATTTGAAATTAATAAAAGGTCATCTGTTCTCAGTGCTTTTCCTCTCTCACTGCTGCAAGAAGTTTTACTACAAGATCCTCAAAATTAGACATCTGAAAAACCCCAAAAGATGAACTTTCACACCAAACATGCTGACAGAATATGGCTCTTTTGGCCACATTAATGTCTAACCCAGCAGAATTAAACCACTCGAAATTAAACAAGAACAGGGCATTTCACATTTTAGAAGCAAAGTCTAATAAATCAGAATTTAGAAAACAGCAATTTCATGCCCATACTTGGTTTTCTGAGAAGCAAGAGCAGGAGAGTCCATTAGGAAGAGAGAAAAATGTACCTTTCTTCCTTGCTGTGTCATCTGGATCAAGATTCCTGGTTACTGTGACAACCTTCAGCACGAGGTGATTGCCCCCCTGTCGAATCATGTTCACCACCTGCCTGTGGCCAACTTTCACTACATTCTCATTATTAACCTGCAGAGGAAGGAAGGAGTCTGTTAGACCAAAATGCAGAAAATGTTTGTTCTATCGTTTTTATAAACAGAAGGCGGAAAGAACCGGAAGAAACAGAATTTCTAGTTACTGCCTTGCCATGAAAATATGTGTTTAAGAGACAGTGCATAGCTGACATGGTGACCAGAAAACAAAGCCACTCTTTGGGAAATACACAACTAAATAAATGCAACCAAATACTGCCCTTTAAGTATTTTATTTACAACAACTAGAGTTTTCCTTCTGCAAGTTTCTGGAAGGATTTCCTGCCCTGGAAGCAAAGACAACAGGGCCAGAGCAGGCCCAGAGAGTCTCCATGGAAAAAGAAGAGTTAAACAGATGAAGCCCTGAGCAGCTACTGTGGTCATGCCAATTAAACTTCAAACTGCACTGCAACACTCAAGGAAAAAAATAAAAATATATGTACCTCTCAGTAATTCTTAGTGCTACATCATCCTTTTAGCTGGATATGTCTTTCCATAATTTTAATTAATAGGCATAGAAGAAAGCAGAGGCATAACAACCGTAAATAAGCCCGGCTAAAAGCAATTTATTTATTCATTCAACCTATAAGGAGTTATCTGAAATCTGAATGATGACAGCATATAAGACTGAAGTGCTGCCTGTGCTAGTTGAACATAAAAGATACTGAGGAACGGAGGAAGAGCTGCTGCCAGAATACATGCTGGGAAGTTGATCTCTCTCCAAAATTCCACTGACTCAGTAATATTTCACTGAGATCACTCAATGCCTTCCAAAATGAACAGTCATTTCCAAAGTAAGTGTTTTTAGCCTCCTCTATTTATTCTGACAGGCTGGGCATCTCACACTCTAAAGGATTTACAGTTTAGAGCAGAATCTCTCATTAAATATTATTGCCATTTAGCAGAACAAACAGCACAAGACGCCCCACTCCAACTTGAAATCATTTTTCCATCCATTGTCTGGAAGGAAAACTTTCCCTTTTTCCAGGCTTCAGCAGAGCCAAAATGCATTTTAATGAAGCAGTGCATTGGTAAACCATCTTTTGGATACAGTGCTGCAGTCAGGAGCCCAAGGGACGAGCTGTGTGCTCTGTGTCTGAGCTCGAGGTGCTTTTGGAGATGCTTTTTTGGTTCCATGTACTGTGACGTAGGTGGAACACATGCTGAACATCCAGACCTGTTGAGCAGGCAAAGACGAAGTTCTCTCATTCTGTAGGTGGAGGGTATAAAAGAACATTGATTTAAATAGGACTCTTGCTGGTTTGCTTTATTTTACACCTTCTTAGCATCTGGTATTTAATTCCAATAGATATTTATTTAGCTGGACCAATGATATCCAAATTTAATCTGTCTAAAATACTGAAGCAAACAGCATTATCCACTTATTTCCGAATTCCTTCCAGTATTAAAGCCTCAACCAGGTAATTCTTTTCCACAGGGGGAAAAAAAAATCGTGTAATTAAGAATTATGGAATGCATCCACTCTGTTTTTACTGGAATTAAATTTCAAGCTTGGAAGCCAATAAGGATTACAATGTAATCCCTAATGCTGTCAAAAAATAGAGCCCTCCAAATAAATCAAAAGTCAATATTAATCAAACACATGTACACTTCACTAGTGTAAAGTGATAAATGTGTAATATGATAAACAGCTTATGCAGCATCCCATCTGTTCCCATCGTTCTGTGCAATGATATTTAACATTTAGAGCAGGAGCAAATATATACAACACATTTTTTTAAAGCTGCCTCAGAAACAGAACCTGTAAATGACTGTTTATAGCAGCTTTGTTGGAAAGGCACAGTTACAAAAGCTGGGACCGAAAAGATTTATCTGAAAATAAATAAAATAAAAATATTGATAGGAGAGCTGAAGGTTATTTAACTCAGAGTCTTATGGAAATGGTGGAGAACAAAAGAACCATGAAACCAGCAGAGCAGAACCTCATCTTCACAGTCTTTAGCACCTCGGGGGGTAAAACTGGAGCATGACTACAAAGCAGTAAGTCGGGAGTTGTCAATAGCTTATAAAGATTTCAGTGACATTATTCCTTCTACCCTTCTTCAGTATTTCACCCAGAAGCCAAATAACTGCAGAAAGGGTCGTTCAGCAGTGAGACACCGGAGTTAAAGCAGTTTTATCTGGCAGTTTTACTTTGATGTTATTCAGCAAAACTTTTCCAGGTGTGAATAGTTTGAGGCGAATCTCTCTCAACTTTCACTTCAAGCTTGGGCAGGGGTGGTTTTGTAAACCAGTAAAGCAGATATCTATTCCAAATGTGCCAATTAATTTCATAATCACCTGTGTTCTCAGTACTAAATGTAATCCCACTCATTAAAACACTAAAAAACTACTTTTCCTAAGTGTTTGTAAGAAAGCTCTAGAAACAAAGAGTAATGTTGCTTTGCAGGCAGAAATTTGTGCCTTTCCCTCTTCTACCCAATCTTTCAGCATATTTTCTGTAATCTTTCACTGCAAAACCTTAACTTCTTTTCCTTCTACTATTCCACAAAACGTTCTTGCACTGAATTTCTTCTCCCATGTCCTTCATAAATAAGTGAAAATGGATAATAGAAATAGGCATGTGAGGAGGCTGGGTCTGTGCTACGTCAATGAAATCATCCAATAACCCAAATGCAAGGAAAACTGTCCCTTGGGACACTCCACAATTTCAACAACTTTCCTCTATCCACTCTGGACTCTCAGGAGAAGCCTCAGAATTCTGTATTTTTGAAAATCGTCCTTTATTATCATCTGGTTACTGGGCAGTGGGATGGAAATTAGTTTGAGAGAATTAATTTGTGAAATAATATGATCTCATAGACTGAATGTCTTTAAAAATAGTTTAAACAGGCTGCATAAAAGCATTTTTTGTTCTGAAATGCACAGTTATGTAATGGGTCGAAAAATAATATAACTAATATAATTAATATAATATAATATAATAGTACAATAACCTGCACATTGTAAGCTAGCAGATGCATGAGCTGGAACACATCCACCAGAGCAGCCTTCCTGTAGGAAGGTGCAAAAGAAAAAAAACAAACAAAACACTACCAGAGAAAGAGACCTTTGTAGACTTTGTTCTATTAATAATAATAATAATAAAATCTTAATTTCTTCAATGCATCATCCTAATCCTTCCATGACCTAAAAATTCCCCCAGTGGAAAACGCAGTCATTGTTAACAGCAATTAAATAGACAGAACTCCATCATTATGCTTGGAATGCCCCTTGGTGGAATGGTTGAAGTAGGGAATGCACATCCTGCCAGAAGAAGCTTCTCAGAAGCTCTTGCTTATCCACTGAACTACTTGAAAAAAAAACCAACAAACCCCCACAGCCGTTACACACACTTACAACCCCCTGCCTACGCAGTTTTTTAAAATTCCCCCTTTCTGATAAATATTTCACACACACAAACGCAATCACAATTTGTACCAGTGAAAATAAAATAGCCCACGAGTGATTTTGCAGGCTCTGCATTTCAAATAACCACGGAGCTGTGCACGTGGCACTGCCTGTCACCAGCCAGTAAGAGTTTCCCATCTGGAGACTAAAATGTGAGAGGAAGAAAGACACAGTGACCCAGACAGTTTTTGGGGAGTTATTTGCGCTCTCAGTAAAGCCACAGTGCCAACCCAGGGGTCACCCACTGAAAACCAGCAACGGGTTGTGGTGTCTGTGGCCATCCTGGGATGGGCTGGGACAGCATGTAGCACAAACTAGCACAGATGTCCCAGATTTGTACCTGACAAGCACATTTGGTGCCAAAAATCCTATTATTTTATCCTCTACATTCATTCTAAAAGCTGAATTTAATGGGCTCATCGACAGCACAAGGGTACGTAGACAGTGAATCCAGAAAGGCTTCTCTGAAAGTCCAGGAAAGGCCTGAATGCAAAAATGACCACAGATCCAAATAAGGAGGCAAGATAAAAAGGTCCAAAGCCAAAAGATGCTTCGGTGCAATGATATTTTATGTGCTTACAAAATGCATTTCACCACAAATGATATCAAGATTCATTGTCTCAGAAAGCTGGCACATGATTTTAACCTGTGTCTCAGATTAAAATAGAAAGTAATAATATAATATATAAATGAGTCCCACAATGGAAATTAATTTATGAATTTATCTCTGCAAACCCAATTATTCCCATCACACCACAGAAGCTTAAACAGACAGAAGCAAATGGCTTCGGTCCACTGGGCTCCAACTATTGATTTATTTGAACAGTTTCTGAAACTGGCCTTGAAGAGTCTCTGGAAGATTCCTGAAAACATTCTAACACAAATGGGAAGTTTGTTTACATTCTGATCTCCCACACAAACATCACTGATTGCCATTGGTGTTTGACCATATCCCATTTCATCTACTTTGGTGTAAAAAGATGCTTCAGAGTCTTCATGCACTCTGTCAATCTAAAATGAACTATTAAAAAGGAAAAAAAAAAAAAAGAAAAGCTTCCCAGAAGCAGGGATACAAGGATGTGGAAATTCCAGCTGACATCTTGCATTAATAATGTTTTTGCAGTTTACCCACTTGCTCATAGAGTTGCCTGCCCTGGTGGCCTTACGGCATGGGAGGATGTAAAGATGAAGCCAGTGAGCATGGAATTGGACTGGGTGAGCAAGGGAGGCAACTTCCCACGTGAATTCTGTCATTTATGAGGTTTCTTCAGAAGAAGAAATATTATAAGGAAGTACTTTACAGCCTTGCAGAAAAAAAAAAAAAAAAAGTACACATGAATTAAGGGAAGCACATCAAAATCATTCGTGGCCTTGCTATAGTAGAAATTTCTCTGCATAAACTCAAATATTGGGCTACACAAACAAGATATAAAATGCCTAAAGGAAAACACCCTGTGGAGAGACAGTGTCCTGACGTTCTGGATTCCACCCTGCCCCCCCATTTCCCCCTGTTTGCATATGGGGAATGTTGTGCCTTTGCTGCTGCAGCTCCCGTGGCCAAGGGAGATGTTACTGCCTGGTGCTTGCTCTGGGCAAGGGCAGCAGGACAGGCTGGAGCTGGTGAAACCTGGGATCTGCAGGGCTGCTCCAGCCAGGCAAAGCCTTTTCCCTCAACTGATCCAGCAGTGTCAAAGCTGCTGCCTGGTGGAGTGCAGCGTGGATGGGGTCTCTGCCTGGAGACAGCAGAGCAGGCGAGCAAGGGCTCAGCCGGCACCGCTTCATCCCCCTGAGTCGCAGCAAATCTTTGGCTGCACTCAGGAACATCTATTTCTGAGAGAGGCACTGGAAGGAAGAGGCATCTCAGATCATAAACTCCAGACTCCTTGGTTGTCATGGCAACTGCATAACAAAATTTGTTTCTTAACATTTAGCCAAGCTCCATCTTGGAACTTCTCAGATTCCTTGTCCCTGCTATTCCCATTAGGCCCAGAATCTCTGAGAAGAACTGGTATTTATTTCTAATTTCTGTCCTAGGTGTGACCAGTTTATATTAATCCTTTTTCTTCCTGTGTCAAACTACCAAAAGCCAAAATAGCCTTTATTTTCCCCCTACTTTCCCAGCATTCTATAAAAATATCAGGTGGCAGTAATGTTTTGCCTTGGTTAAGCACACGTTTTAACAATATATTATGACAAAGCTGAAAACCTGAATGGAGTATAACAGCTGTCAGTCCTTCAAAGACCTTTCTAATTTTTTTAATGTGTCTAACTTCAGTCAAACCAGCTTATAAAGATGATCATACATTCATCTGTATGTCACCCACCTTACCATGCCAGTGTCTGACCTCCCTCAAGGGAAATGCACAACTTGTTTTCTTCTAATAAGTACAAACTCACTGGATAAGTTTGGGATCAAAGCTGACCCCCCCCAAAAAACCAGCAGAGTTAAAGGTTGCTTTTCATCTCTTACCCATGGCATGATTTAAAAGGCAGAACTATGTTAAATTAGCACTCTCCAAAATTTTGCATTTTGCATACTTTTATCTAACCTGAAAGCTGTTGAACGTGACTCCCATCCTCATGAGACTACACAGAACATTTAAACACCACTCAGTTACTTGGACCCTGTCCTATTAAAAATAATGGCCTCCATTAATCAGTACCTGTTCCTATTTTGAATCCTTTGCTTTAAGTCACATTTCATTATCCAGGTTCAATTAACTTTATTGCAGTTGATTGAACTGCAGTGTTCCGCAATCAATTAAGTGGCACTTAGGATGAATTTGTCCAATGTCTGCCAGGTGCAAGAGGTGGCAGCTTCTCATGTTTTAACTTCTCTCAGGAAAAAAAAATCCAATGAACTGTGCACATCTGTTTTGCTTCTTTTTTCCTCAAAATAAACTCACAGGAGATGAGCTGATAACTAAGTTGGGGTGTTTTTCACATTCCAATGCTCAAAAAAATATGTTCTAGTTTAAAATTCAGCGAAATTAAAATGAATTTTCAAGTGCAACACAGAGTATCTTAACATTATTTATCTTGTGAACATGCCTCTTATATTGAATTTGTGCTCATAGCCTATAAATTATGGTACAGAGACAGCACCAAAAATAGGGTACCAAAACCAGCAAACTAGAGGTCACCCACATAGTAAAGAAACCTCTCTAGCATGTCTGCCCTTCACAGATGAAAGCACGCGTGAAAATCTAAAACTGCTTAACCACTGCACGCAGAGCTGCTTCCACCTCATTCCCCTGGCACTCCCAGTCATCGTCATCTGCTGGGGGCTGCTCTGAGGAAAGAAAAGAAATGCAACCCAAGCTGCGCTTTGGAGCAGTGGGAAAACAAACTCCCATCCCTCCACGCTCCTCTGCTGCCCAGTCACCCACGCCCCGGTTTGCCGCTCCCTCAGCCGAGTCACCGATGCTCGTCAGGCCCTTCTGATAAACTGACTCCAGCGGGAAAACGTAACCAGCAAATAAAAGGAGAATTCTGTTCTGGATCACAGGGTGTCACTGTGATCCGAGCGCTGGGCCAGCTCTGGGCAGCACAGAGGGTGCAGCTGGTCTGTTCTGCTGACAGGTTTTGGATGAGCCCTGTGGCACCATCGGGCCCTGTTGCCTCCCTCAGCTCCTCCGGGACAACAGCAGGAAGAGCAGGATCCCTTTGGGGCACAGTGCATTTCCAAGCCAGGCCTATCCCTGCAGCCAGCTCCAGCTTCCTCCTGTGCCGCTGTGTGGGCGCAGGAATGGGGAGCAGAGGGAGCTGAGGCAGCGTTCCCGTTCCTGCTGTGCCCTGGGAGCAGCACCCACCTGCACACCCTGCCCCCCAAAGGGATGAAGGGCTTCACACCCCAGTGAAACAATTCCCAACCCAGCTCTGGGGGAAAACAGGAGGCTGTGTTCCACCCTAAAAATATCATTTTTTTTTTTTCCAAATGGGGAGTTGCAGTGCTATTATGCAAGCACTGGGAGGACAATGGATCTTTATTTGAATTCTGAATGAACCACTTGATAAGTATTTACAGGAGGTAGAAGCTCGCAGGCTGAGCCCTTCTATTTTTAAAGCTGTGCATACCTACACTAAAGGCCATTAGGGAGAGAATTCTAAAACATGTATCAAAATATAGATCTCTTCATGAGCATTAATAATACAGCCCAATATTAATTTACATTAGGTAAGCACCCATTAGTCAGGCAACACAATTTAAAATTAAACCCTGTACATGAGATATAAACGGACTGGTTCTGTACATTTCAATGATTTTCTGTTAAAACCTTCCCAGAGATTACACAGATATATTGACAGAAAGTGTTGTCATCATGTGTTGATAATCTATATTTCCTCCTCCCACATACAGTCACTTTCCAGAAAATGCATCTGCTCTAAGAACAATATTAAAAAAAATGTATTGCTCATGCATCCCTCTTTATGCAGGAAAGCCTAATCTTAGAGCAGATGGAGAGAATTCTTTCTTAAAGCCATGTTAGTTTTAACAAGGCTGCCTTAAACTTGGAATCCCTTAGAAGTTTAATTTGGCGGCCATGGGAATGAGGACTGAAGCCTGGACCTGAGAAGTGTCTAAGCACACACAGAATAATCAAAATCACATAACAAACGTTTTCGGTGCTAGATCAGAATGAAGAAATACCCATCAGTCAGCTGGTGATGTGTGAGTGTCCTATTTTGATTTAGAAAATTACTGATTGCACTAACCATACTGCAGCTTTTGTGCACATTTTATGCCAGACTTCCCAAACTGAAGATAAACCCCAAAAAGAGACATCAATGATGGAGTCATTGCACAACACAGTTACAAACATGGAAATGTTTAGTTTAAAACACCCTCAAAAGAACATCCAAGTGTATATCCCTAATTGTAATGTAAATCAGACACGAGCCACAAATACAGTGTTACACAACATTAACTCAACAAAAGCAACCAAAGACAACTTGTGCAGCTCTCTTTAAAGAAAACAAACTTGTTTATAAGAGCAAATTCATTAATTCATAATGAGGCTTTTTGTTACCACTTCAAAGAAGCGACATTCTAATTTACTTACTCTGCACACAGAATAACCACTTTTTATCATCTCAAGCAAGAGTGTAAGTGCAAAAAGCTCCCCTGTTAAGAAGGATTGATTTATTTTGGTGAGTGAACAAGCATCAGAGGAGGCTAACAGCAGATTCCTCAGAGCATTTTGTCATAGCGAATAAGAATCACCAACAAACCTTTCATTAAGTTTGATTTTATTTGTAAATAGTTGGAAATAAAAGTCTATTTTGGGATGATCTGGTGACTCACAGAGCACGAGGCAATTTCCTGGCCTTTAAAGAGGCTCCACCTTGCCTACAGAAAGCGCCAGTCCCGAGGGAACATCCTCCCAGCAAAAGGCAGAAGCAGTGGAGCGAGGCTTCGCCTTCTGCCCTGCTCACAGTCCGAGGGTGCCCGCAGCAGCCGCAGACGCTGCAGCCTCTCCTTCGGAGACATTTGCTCCACAGTCCAATTCTCCATCCAAACAAAGCTTTGGAAACGCTTCTGGAGACACTTCCTGCCTTCTAGGGGCCAGAAGGAAGCCAAACCTGCCTCCTGCTTCCTTTCGGCACCCAGAGCCAGCAGCACAGTCGCCCGCCTGGCAGGCAGCTGGGCGATGCTGTGGGTGCATCAGTGCTGTTACACACTGATGTTTCAGGAACTCTCTGAAGAGCTGCACAGCCCTGTGCCAACGTGGCAGCTCAGCACAAGAGCCTTGTGGAGATAAACGTGCCCCAAACCTGAGCACAGGCACCGAGGAGAGGGAGGCAAACGAAGCAGGAGCAACAGACGAAGCCCAAGCAACGAGGACATAACAGGATTTTCAGTCAGAAAGCAGCAGCCTCATCTGTACCAACAGCAATTTTAGAATCACTAAGAAAAGACGTCCAGGATCACTATTTTGCAGACTTGTTCTCCTGCCACTTTTATTTTCTGTGCATTAAATTAAAAAAAAAAAACAAAAACCAAACCCAAATCCCCAAATTAACAAACTGCAAAGCCCCACTGGGTTTCATTCCATGCTAAATATTTTGGAATGTGAATTAAGCCTTAAGCATACAAAGAAAGATCAGAAAAAGAACTTAGTATGTTAAGAAGAACAGATAGAGATGGTGCTGCCCTACAGTGAAGGGAAGAAATGATATATGCTTCCAAGAGTAAGGAAGAGAAACTTAGATTTAAACACCAAATATTATGCAAATCCCTTATAATTCAAATTAAATTTGTAACTGGGTGTTGTAGAATGGAGTTTAAATGTCAACCAAGCTCTTAGGCAAAAGTTTAAAACTTGGAGACACTGTGGAAAGAGCCAGTATTTCCCACAAAGTTGGAATTGCCAAAATCTGTGTCAGGGTGACTCAGATACTGCCACTGATGGATGGGTTCAGGGAGATTCAGGAGCTCAAATTCCTGAGGTGCTCAGCAACCTGCACCCCCCTGCACAGGAGATAAAACTCCCCAAGGTGTTGGAATGACTCCTGTGAACCCCTGACATGCCAAAGCTTCATCCTAAATCCCCATCCCAGGAAGGGCCAGGGACAGCAATGCATGGAATGTCACCCACCCCATCCCACCCCTCCTGAGCACTGACCCTCTGCTGGGCTACTAAATCCTGCTTGGCCAGCACCTCCAGGGGCACTCCACCCGCAGGAGTTGGGAACCAGCACGGGCTGGGGACCATTTGCATGGACTGGATGGACGCAGCTGCCTTGCTTTGGAGCCTGACTCCATCTGCGTGACAGCACAATGCTCCCTGCCGGCGGCCACGCAGCCCAGAGAACGTGGAATACTTGAATTTCCCAGCCTGCTACAAGATTCTACATGCTACAGATCAGCCTGGGAAAAAAGAACTTTGCCTTTTGCCAAACATGCACCAGGCAGCCCAGCTGGAGGTTACCAACTTCATTTCGTAGTTAGCAGGAACAATGTCTTTAGTGCCGCGTCGCTCACATGGCATTCCCATCTCACACGGAGCCACAACTGTGACAAGGAGGCACACTCACAGCTCTAATGCATAAATTTTACATGACTTTAAGGTAGTAAATGATTCTCCTTGAGTGCCATCCTCCTTTTTATTCCAGCCTCTGAGCTCTTTGCCTAATTGCCCAAATTGCAGTAGCATCACATCTGATTTCTCTCCAAATACCTTGACCTAAATCAGCTTTGTCCCAGTTACTGGCATTGACAAGTCTGGCAATGGTAGAGGGACAATTTCAGTGCATCCTAATATGCTTTTTATTGATTTCCAGGTGGGTTTTTTTTAGACTACAAGGAAGACAGCCATGAAAGACATGATTTAGATTCTGAAGTCTGACTAAGGCAACATAAAAGCTTCAGCTCTAGGAAACGTTGTAAAAAGCAACCTTAGTGTGTGCTACTCACTCCTACTACTGTGTCCCCCAAATCCTGCACAGGCAGCACTGCTGGAATTGCACAAATCCAAGGCAGAATGTCTTCTGCCACTGGCTTTGATTACTGCAAGACTGTCAGCCTTCAGAGCATCTTCCTGCAGAACGTAAGGAATGCCTGATCCACGACCAAAGCTCCCGAGAGTCTGAAATTAAAACTATTTTTAGCCACCCTAAATATATGCTGTCTGAAATAGTTAAGTGAGCCATTGTTGCTAATACATAGTTCCTTTCACACACATATATAATACATGCTTATCAGCCAGAGCACATTTCTTACCGAGGGAGCACAATTTTGTCCAGAGGAACGGAGAAAAATGTAGGTGTGTGCATCTGACAACGGCTGGAGGCACTAGAAATAACTCTGCTAAAAAGGCACGGGAACAGCAAAAAGCTGGGGGGTTCAGAGGCAGCACTTTAAAAACAAATAAATAAATCCCTCAGGCAGACAAAAAGATGCCATTAATTAGTTCTTCTAATTTTTAAGTGGGGAAGAGCAGCTCTAATCTGATAGAGCCCTTACTGACTCCATCAAATGGCCAATGTTGGTACAGCAGGCAAGGGCTACTTAAAAATAACAAAACGACAAAGGACTGGGAAAATCGTCCTTTTAAGCACAAATTTACTCCAATTTAAATGTTTTCCCAGCAGAAAGCTGCAAAGCAATTTTGCTCGCGTTTACATGGCACTTCTTTCTCCTTGTTCCTGCTCAGAAGGAAAGAGCTGGAAGTTTTATGCTCCTGGAGAGACTGAACCTCGTTTAATTCAGGAATTGGCTGCATCCAAAACCGGAAAAACTAATTTGTAAAATTCACTTGGGTTTGTATGTCGAAGTTAAGGCAAATAATTTGAGTTTCCTGATTTTCTGTGCTGTTCCTGTGGGCCTGGTGGGAATTCCTAATCTCTGTAGTTACCCTGGACATTCCTGTCCAGCTTTATTCAAATAGAAGAGAGTGTCTCACAGAGCAGTAGTCAGAAATTGAGGATCTGCAGGAAAGTAGCAGCAACTCTCCGGAAAGTTTTCCGGTGTCTATGGCATAGGCAGAACTTCCATGTGTAGGAAGTTGTGTGGATGCAAGAACTCTAAAAACAGACATTCTGTCACTTTGGTTAGAGATCAAAGACCTAGAAAACAGGATGCAGCCTCCTCAAAGCACCAGATTCTCAAGTTACCATCTAATATATTTCCATCATTGCTCAAAAATGAGGAATTTTGTTGTAAAATCCTGGCATCATAGAATGGTTTGGGTTGGAAGGGACCTTTAGAGTCCAAGCCCCTCTGCCATGGGCATGGACATCCTTCAGTAAGTTGAGTTCCGTCCCATAAACTCAAACCTTAGGATAGAGGCAAATAAATGTCCCTGTTGCACATAAAATAAAGCAAAGTTATCTGAACCGTAGAAACCAGGGCAAGATTGCATCTTAGAACTGTATCACTACCTATCTGCACCAAGATTAAACTGATAATAGCTCCAAAATAGGCAGGATCTTGGGGTTAGTTGCTTAGCAATTGAAACTTCTCTCTCAGAACCCTAACAGTACCTTTTGTGATTATAACTTGAAGTTTTCCTTCATGACAGCACTGTTGTGATGTTCTTAGCTACAAATCAATCACCTAAACCTTTACTTTGTTTTGATAACACGACTCCTGCTATGCATGGGAAATATATTCCTGTCTGCCTGAATTCTGAGCTCTAAGAGTATTTCATTAGAGCCTTAATTTAGTGCCATTGAAGTCTATTCCCTCTGAGGGTGGCTCAGCTTTTCTGCACCGAGACACTTTACAAATTCTAGATCACCCTTACCAGGCAGGAATATTACAAATACAAAATCTTTCCCATCAACTGCAGTAAGATCAACTAAATAATCAGAGAAACAGAGATAGAGCAAGAATTAGGATCAAATTCATCCTTTCACCACAGAAGAAGTTTCTCATAACACTGAGGAGTTAAGCCACTAACAAAGCATAACTCAGAAGCAGGACAGAGCCTGTTTTCTTCAGCCAGGAAGGCACATTCCCAAACAAGAGAGTGAAATGAGTAATTTTTAAAAGCCAAGAACAGAAAGGAAGGATGGATTGCAGGCTGTGACAAGAAATTTACGTTAGTTTCCTCCATGTGGAAAAGACAAAGTGATCTTTCACTTTTCAAACCAGTGTGGTTCAAGCCATATATTTTATGTTTTTACATCTTGCTTTGCCTTCTAAGCAGGAAATGTAGTATCATTTTAAATTTTTTTATTCAAGTGTGGAGTACTGAATTCATCACAGCTCCAAATAGAACATTAGCAAAGTCCTCTTAAATATTTCCATTGGGAGATCCTAATTACCAACTGGAACTTCAGTTGCCTTCTTTGCTCCTGTTTTTGCTTTCCCTGGAAAAGTGACATTCATTTTGGCTTGGAGCATGTGCTGCTTTTATGTTTTCCTCTTCATGCCTTTGAAAATGAGGACCACCTCTTTACAGAGCTCATGGGCAGCCTCTGACTCCCTGCTCCTGGAGCATCCCCACCTCAGGTTAATGAAGAACGGCCTCACTTAACTGTGCATAACTGGATTTTTTTCTCCTTTTTGTTTTTTTTTTTGTTTTGTTTTGGCCTCACCCCGGGGTTATCACATAATTTATCAAGAAGAGATGAAGAATTTTGTTTGACATAGCTGCAGCCCATCTGGAAGGTTGCAGGAGATGTAATGTGGCCGAAAGCGATGAGTTCATACCGCGCCGTGACAGCCAGCAAGAAGCAACAAACCACAGAAAAAACCCTCACTGTGAATTATATAGGTGCAGAACTTTCACTGTAAAAGCTGGATTAGTTAAAAGCTTCCTAGAGAATACTTAGTCACAGAAAGAATAAACTCTGGTTACTTACTTCCTTCCCTTTGTCATGCAGCAAGACACAGATTAAAAAGACAGACACAGGGAAGTCAGGCACTTTGAGGGTTTGCCAGTATTTTGATTAGTGACCAAAGTCAGTGAACTGCACTTTGTCTTGTCTTTTATGTAAGAATAAGGATGAGTCATGCAAGACTAAAATAAACACCTTCTTAGAGGCAGCCTTGCTAATAATAGCTGCTACATCTTCAGTCTTCCCCACTTGAAACTACTCCATTACTAAGGCAGTAGTATGGACCGGAGCACGCTCAGGGATCAATTCTACCTCTGCTGCTTGCACCTGCCTGGTTTGATGGTATCAAAACAGATAATTCACAGCAGACTTGCTCTGGGTTTGTGTGGCACAGTTTGGCAGCAGGGAGGGCTGTGGGGGTGGCTGCTCTGGGAAGCTGCTGGAAAGTTCTGCCGTATCTGATGGAGCCAATGCCAGGACGGACTCCATGCTGGCCATGGCTCAGCCCATCAGCAACGGTGGGAGCATCTCGAGTGAGAAAATGGGAGAGAAACAGCTCTGCAGGCCCCCAGGTCAGGGCAGGAGGAAAGGCAGGAGGTGCTCCAGATGCCAGAGGCAGCTGCAGCTCATGGAGGTCCACAGGGAAGCAGAGATCCTCCTGCAGGCTGTGGAGGAGCCCACGCTGGAGCAGCCTAAGGGAGGCTGTGACTCCACAGAGGCCTGTGCTGGAGCAGGGTCCTGTGATCCCACTGGAGACCCACGCTGGAGTAACCTGTTCCTGAAGGACTCACTCCCACTGCTGGGGCAGTTTGGGAAGCACTGCAGCCCATGGGAAGGACTGAGGCTGGAGAAGTTCATGGAGGACTCTTTTCCCCTCTCTGGAGCAGGGGAAGGGTGTGAGGAGTCCAGCCACTGAGGAGGAAGGAGCACCAACGACCACATGTGATGGACTGACCACAGCGCCCAGTCCCCATCCCAGTGTGCCACTGTGGGGGGAAATCAGGAGGGAAACTGAGCCTGGCAAGAAGGGAGGGGTGGAGGGGAAGGTGCTTTAAGAGCTGTTTTATATTTCTCATTATCCTGACTTGAGCTGTTATAAATTAAATTAATTTTTCTCCAAATCACGTCTGTTTTGCCAGTGACAGTAGCTGGTGAGTGATCTCTCCCTGTCTTTATTTCAGTCCCCGAGCCTTTTGGGGTATTTTCTCTCCCTGAAACACTGGTACATCCATGAACCCTGCATGGCACTGATATCAAAGGGAAGCTCGATTTCTGACTAGAAAACAGCAATACTTCCCATTCCGAAAACATAAATCATGTCTGTGAAGTGTTCTGTACAAAGAGAAAATATTTTCAACATATGCATCCCATAATAAACACATGAATTATATTTTGACACTTTCAGGAAACTATTAAACCGTGACATGTCTTTCAGGTGTCATTGGGTAGGGAGGAGTATAACCATCTCCAGTACTTTTACACAGAAAATTCAAATATTAGGTATTTGTCAAGTACAGGACACTACCCAGGGAACACCAGCCAAGGGAAAAAACCTTTCCACAGCACAGCAAAGCTCAATAAACCCAAGGAAAGAAAAACTTCCCTGAGCTACAACTGTACCATGAGGAACTCTTGCTGCTTATCCCAACAGACAGGCTCTTCCTGCTTAATGTGCCTCAGACAATTGCACTCAATTTATGCTTTCCTGGAATAAAACAGTTTTCAGGTGCTGTCAAGCCCTCCAACCTCTCCATAACAACAACCACCTCCTATTCCTTCATCTGAGCAGTTGAAACAGAAGCTAAACAATGAGCTTGATATAGTGGTGGTTATCCTTTAAGACACTGTGGACAAGAATCAATCACTTTTTCTGGGTTGGATCAGCCTTTGGTACAGGGAAGATTTATCCCCGTTAGAACCCACCTCTGCAGCAGAGCTGTTTTATTTCAAGATGGCCAGAATGATCACTTCTTAAAACACATTTTCTAATTGTTCAAGGGGGGAAAGCAATTTTTAGAAAAACAAGAGAATGGCCTGCAGGTTCAACACAACTGGTCTTTCACTTACAAGCCTCAAACTGTCAGGTCACTGAATATTGTCCTTCAAAACTGACAACCAAGACTGGCTCCTATTAGAAAAACACTGTCAGTGGCTTCTCCAAGACTTAAAAACCCCATTTAGCATCTCATTTCCTCTGTGAAGTTCTTTTAATTATGTAGCCAAACTTGGAAAGGCAAACAACAGATTCTTCCGTGGCTCTCACAGTCCTCTCACGTTAGGAACATATGTCATTTGTGTTTTATCAGACACCAAAGGAACTTCATCTTGTTTCTTGGGCACTTCTGAATTATTTCTGGCAAAGAGAGGCATTGAGATTAGAAAGTGAATAGTCCTGGCAGCAGGAGCAGTTTCTATGTAGCCTTTAAACCATGTTCACCCTCTGCCCATACACAGAAAGTATTGCAAGTTTTCATGTATTTATATAAAACTTTACTCTCCTAAGTTAATGAACTAAGTCAGTGTAATAAATGAATAGGTTACTGGAAACTTTTTCATGATATAAGCCTGGATCATATGGCAATACTCCAGTAGACCACTACCAAGTCTGCTGGCAGCGAGGTCTGCAGGTCTGCGTGGCAGAAAGGAGTGGGGATTGTCTTCCTGGCCCTGCCTTCCCAAATGTCTCTCCCAGCACACCATATGTTTCACACACAGTATCCCAGATGGATGCTGAAAGGGTTCATTAATTCCTCAAACCCAGATTTCTGGGGTCTGGACAGCTCAGACCTTTGTAAGACAGGGAGGGAGAAGTAAGAGGCAACACCAAAATTGGGGCACAGGGAGTTAATTTAAGATGTGTGCAGGGATGGTGGTGAGCATGTGGAGTCAGCAGCAGCTCTGAACTCCTTCCTTTGGATCCAGCGCTCCAGGACTGCCTCACTCCATTGAAACAATTCTCTGCACACAAATGGCATTTCAAACACGGCTTCAGTTTCGTGACACCAGGCACAACCTTGCAGCCTTAGTTTTGTCAGAGCTGCAGCCTGCATTAGTCATAACATGAGCTGCAGTGATCCTTAACCTTTAGAGGAGCAAACACATGGCCCACTAACATTTTTGGAGGGAAAAATTTCGTAAAACCGCAACAGCCAGAACAATCCATCAGGGTCTCTCCAGCTCTCTTTCTTTGCTTTATTCTTTTGGGGTAGCACTGTCTGCTTTGTCACCCTCGGCACCCTTCTACTGCCACCAGACAAGGTTGTGATGAGTAATATTCATCCACGCCCTCCCCGTGTGTGAGGTCAGATTATGCTGCATGTACCACCTAAGGAGAGATGAGTGGGATCTTGGAAATATTTCCTTAGGGAACGGTGCTCAAATCCTACTGCGTTTGAAGGTGGAGCTTGAGAAGATCGCGATGCAAGTTGTCCAACGGAGGAGACAAGCAAGAGCTGAAAATTCTAGGAGGAATAAGCCATCAAGCCAAGAGCTTCTCCTGATGTACAGCCCCACATGGAGCACAGGAGGACCTCTGGTCTTCCTCATGCAAATTAATTGAAAGCTGCACTTCAGGAAAAAACCCCACAAATTTGTTGGAATATAAGTAAAAATTTAATTGGTAGATGGTAGAAAAAGAGAGCAAAATTTGTAATGCAGATTTCTGTCTCTTTCTATTGTCATCTAAAATTTCACTGGTGCTATTTGACCTCTTTTCCAGCTCTTCTCTGGAAGAACAGATGGAAGTCAAGTGGAAAACATGGAAAGGAACAGCAAAGTCTTATACCCCTCTGAGAACAACAAACAGGTGGTAGAAAGTGAAGTATTTGCTTTCCTTAGCAATGATTTTTTAATACATTTTTCCTCAGATGATGAAAACCCTTTTCTCCACAGTCCCAATACCTGACAAACCAAAGAAGACAGCTTCCATTAAAACATTTCCTAAATTTCCTCAATACTTTTTTTGCCTTATCACTGACCCAGTGATAAAAGGCTCTGACATTTTACATTGGCCTTTGAGGAAGGCACAGATGATCTATAATCCATTTTTAATATCTATCCCTGCAGCATCTGGAAAACTATTATCCGTATTAGAAGCCTTTGGAGTCAAAGAACTAACAGAATGTATATAATCCATGAAAAAAAAATAATAAAAATACCTATCCTCTGAAGTATTTATTTGGAATTTTGTGAAGTCTGTGGCTCTGAAAGATGAAAAATATGTGAGAGATCATCCATTCCAGAAGAGCATCTCAAGATGACAGGACAAGGGGGAATGGCTTCAAGCTGCCATTGGGTAGGTTTAGATGGGATATTGGGAAGAAATCCTTCCCTGTGAGGTGGGGAGGCCCTGGCACAGGGTGCCCAGAGAAGCTGTGGCTGCCCCTGGATCCCTGGAAGTGTCCAAGGACAGGTTGGACCTCACTGATGTGAGCCTGCTGTGGATCCAGAAGGATTCATCAGCCTTTTCCTGCTTATCCTGCATCACATGGAATCATCTGATCAAAACCTTCAGCTATTTCTGAGCTGATTTTAATTGGTGATCCTGTCTGCCCTGATAATGCGAACGACGGTGCTCCTTTCATCGGAAGCAGCGAGAGAACTTCACGAGTAACTCGGCCATAACATCATCCCTATATTCCCTCTGCCTATGGCATTTTTAGAGCCTTGTGATCTAACTTTCTTCTAAATGTGGCCCCCACTTCTGAGAGAAAAAAAAAAAAAACCCCTAGAAATTTTCTGCAAAATATTAAAAATTCTTTAAAGTTATTTCTTTTTCAATTCCCCAGACTTTGAAGCGGATGAGGCTAGAGGGGATATCAAAATTATTATTGATGTTGAATTTCAAGAATCTGTGTATTTTTTGAAAATCCTGCCCTTAAGACATACAGATAAGACAGAAGATATATATACAGATATACTTCATCTGTAAATTGTGGGCATAAAACCCAAGTTATTTCTCAGTCCAGAAAAGGAATCAGGAGGGCAAAAGTACAGCAACCTCTACCTACAGGAGCAATGGAAATTTTGAGGGACAAAGAACATTAAAAAATCGAAGTCTGTTAATCCAGTTAGTGTCTGTGCAGGAATACAAAAACTGGATAGAAATACAGGTTTTCCAGAAGTGTCAGAGATCTGATTTTGACTGCTATCACATTAGGAGGAAATATGAATACGAAAACACTGCCCAAGCGTGTCGAAGCAAGGCTGCAGATTATAAAATAACGTGTGTTTCTTCAGACCCCATTTCTTGAATATCATTACAGACCAGTCTTTGTTTCCCACTACAGCATGTTTGCTGTGCTAAACCACACTTTAATAAGAAATTAGTAACAACAGCTCCAGCAAAGCTGGTCACATCCACTTGGCTACATCAGCTTCCACCACAGGAAAGTGAAGGTGTCATTTACAACAGATTAAAAGAAGACTGAAGTCCCTGTGGTATTGACTTAGGAAATAACTGAAATCATTTCCAGCTTTGTTTCATCTTCTTCCAGAATATGACTTAATCCTCTTTGCAGATAATCCTCCACTTACCAAGCAGGAAACTTTTGAGACCAGGATTACGCAAAATGTGCCTTGGCCCACGATAACTTTGATTTTCCAAAAGGCACGAGCGAGTCCAGACCTTCATGGAAATCCATAAGATGTGCAGGCAACAGCTTTTTTGATGGAAAGAACCCTGACCTATCTAAAAGGCCAATTGCAGCATGTGCATTTGCCTATAACAGTCTTCAAATATCTGACACCTACTTCAGTTCAGTATTCAAACCAGGCAGCTGATTACTGGTTTTATGTATATCATGGAAGGAGCAAGGCCAGAAAAAACATCAGGAGAATGTTTCTGGAGATTTAGAGACAAATTCATTCAGAGGATCAAGTCAGAGAATGAATTCATTCCATAGTTTCTTGCAGCATACTAAGCAAATAATTTATTAGCTTGTTTGAAATTATTAATACCTTGAGAATAAAAATTACAATGAAATGATAATCAAAAGGGTTTTGTTGGGGTTTTTTTTTCAGATAATGAATTCTTAAAAATAAAAGCAACAACATAATCTGGTCTAGCTAGAGTTACTTGGCCTACAGTGACACAGTAATGCTGCATTTACTGAATTCTGCTAGGGAAGGAATAAAAAATTGGAACTTTCCCATGTTAATAAATAAAGTCGGAGATATTCTGCTGAATAAATTGACAGAAATGCAAATAAAAGCAGGATTTGCACAAAGGGAGCCCTCCTGTGCAAGCACCAAAATGTGAGTTTTAAGCTTACTGAATACACAATAATTTCAGCACACAGACCTGAATTATAATTATTTCTTAAGTAAGAAAACTCACAGAGTTATCAACATGTTAGGTGGTCATTAGAAGCCGATCATTGTTTTGTGAGCTGAAGTTTGTTAATCCTCTTTCTTTAACTAATCTAAAATTAATGAATGACGGCAAGAGTCAATAAGAGCTAAAAATAATCCAACAGCAAAAACTTAGTCAGACAATGACTTATTTATCTTCATGCTGAGGCAGGTGTGTGGAAAAACACTGAATAAAGCAGCATTTTGGGGGCTCAGGAGCCAAACCAGTATGGCCATTATGTGGCCACTCACACAGCCCTGGGTTCACTTTCAGCATGGAATTTTGCAGACTGATTGTATTTCAGCAGAGCAAAGAATCCAGCTGGTGTACTCTGACTACGCATTTTAATTCAGAAACAGAGAACATGCTTGGCTTCCTCAGCACTTCTTTGATATCTCTGCACCTGTATCTCTATTAAAAAAAAAAAAAACAAAACCAAAAACACATTTCACCAATTTTTATATGATGTAAATCTACGGGATTCATAGGTCTGCATCACAAAATCATGGAATGGCTTGGGTTGGAAGGGACCTTAAAGACCAGCTAGTTCCCACCTATATTTATAATATATATCATCATTCCAAGAGAATGGTGTGGCAATATTCATTAATTATTCTTTTCTCTGTCAGCAGTCAGGAAAAAGTTAAAAGTAGTACTGAAAACAAATGCTAACTGCATGACTGAAGCCTTAAGCAACCAGTTATTAGCTACTGCTATCAGCAAAATAATCCCCTGCAGAATCCTGTTAATTAGAGCAAGCAGGCCAAGCAGCAAAACCACGGAAAAATGGGAATGCTCATCTTTGTTACAACACGCCGCAGTTTCCTTCAGTAATGGTCAGAATCTGGGTCAGGCACTGAAACTCCTCACCATTTAGCATTTTCCAGGAAGACCTGGAAAATCCAGCAGCTGATTCCCCAAACCACAATGACTCCCCACTATTTCCTGGGAAACTACAACCTGTGACCACAAGGATAAACACATCCAAGCTTCCTTTCAAATGCATCAATAGTTGATACCATAAACCTCTGGCACCCCGTGTGTGGGTCTGAAGTTACCCCTCACATAAACCAGAATGTTTGTTTGAGAACACAGACTTTTAAAAACTGCCATTATCCAAGAAGTGTTATAAAGAGATGTGGAGAATCACGGAATCACTTGGGTTGGAAAAGACCTCAGGATCTTGGAGTCCAAACATCAGCCTAGCACAAATATTCTCTTTGTTTTCCTCAAAATGTGGAGCTCAGTCATTTAAGTGTGTTGGCTTCTCCAGAAGAACCTCCCTAGGCCACTGAAAAAACCTCAATTTTCCAGCCAAAAACTGACTTCTGAGATAAGACATGTCCAAGGAAGGAGCCCCACCTGGCACTGTCAGCACACAAATGCTGAAAGCAGCAGATCTGAGAGAGAAAACAGAGGTCACTCAGCACAAGGGAAAGGGCAGCATAGCAGGCAGAATGCAAAAATACAGATGGTCACGAGTGAAAAATACTCAAAGAACCGATAAAAGCTGAAGGTTGCTTAGGGAACAAAGCAGAAATGCATAGACAGAGGTAGGAAACTTTGCAAGTGACCCAGGAATTCAGCTGTGTTGAGCAGGCCCTGAACAGCAGAGCGCTGCTGTGCTGCTGCCCAAGGGTCAGCAGCCATTTGGCCACAGGAATTTATCACAGAGATGGAAGACAGAGAGACAGATAACCTCTGAAAAGAATGTAAAGCAAGAACTGTTCGTTCTGGACACGAGTCAAGGGCTAGAAAATCTGAAAGTCAAGATCAAGGAGAAAAGATTTCTGAATATTTGGAGGTGAGAAACAAAGGTGTTGGTTGGATGTGAAAGAAAGAACAGAGTTATCAGGACAAAAATATTGATGGCACACAGAATTACTTGAAGAAAAAGACAAAAGACACATTCAATTTGCAGTGGGAAGCTGATTGCATCTTCCCAAGTGAGGATTCAATCCAAATGACAAAGGCAAAGCTGAATATTCTTCTGTAAGTGCAGAATGTGAATTATTTTAGGGATGATAATAAAGCAGAGAATAAACACCAGCAGAGAACACAGGTGTAAAAAAGATACACTGAAATGGAGGGGATTCAAGCAGCAATAACATCTTTCCTTATTGACATTGATTTTCCCCTGAATGTTATTTAATTAATACTGTTGGTCACAAGACATTGATCTTTAGAATCAAAGCAAAAGAAGACTGAAGTCCATGTGAAGCAGAGGGACACACAGCATTGGTTTCTTGAACCATGGTGTAATGAACACATTTCAAACTGCATTCACTTATTAAATGGAATAAATTCGATTTTTGCCAAGATTAAGGTCAAGGTAAAATACTAGTGAGCTGCAAAGCAGTGATTTAGTGATATTTTGGCAGGAACTGAGCACTAACTTATAAAATCCACATCTATAGAAAAACATCTGGGATACAGAATAGTGTGCCATAAATGTCTATTGGCACCACTACAGGTAAATTTGGGAAATGGGTTATAACAGCCTACGCTGTCAATCCCTCCATCACCCATGGGCCTCTTTTCCCTCAGATGATTGAAACAAGAGCCTCTCTAAAGAGGCAAATCCAGACAGAATGACCAAAGTTTTAGTTTCATTTTAGTTTTTGAGATGGGCAATCTATTTTAAGGACTGTGACTTTCTCTCCTAAATTTAATGATTCCTCTATTCCTCATCTCAGCAGGATAGTTCTAGGAAAGTTTATACCTAAAAATTGCTTATATAGAAATCCACAGGATCTAAAGGGGAATTTCTCCTTTGAGGTCAGCCCTCCCAACTGCCTGAATCTAATATTCCATGCAAAGTGCTACAGATCACTGTATTTTTCCTTTCCCAAAGCTGCTGCATATAACATTATTTTATCTGATCCCTGGAGCCTGGTAGATTCACTTAAATAGAGATCAGTCTAATTACAAAAGGCCTGATGCACAAAACCAGTTTCCAGCAGTAAATATGGATATATTTACTCCAGATATATGGAGTTTTCATCATTCCTATTCCTATCTATACCTATGAAGACTTCAACACATCTTAATTTGTGTTGGAAGAAAACATAACACAAGTACATTTTTAATGGAATTCTCTTGCCCATTGGAGCTGGAAAGCACCATGGTAATATGATACAATTGGGGTCCTATTTTCCTTCCCAAACTCCCTCTATGCTAAAAGCAATTGATATTCCTGTTGCTGGTACCGTGATATCTGTAAAACAGAATTCAGAGTATTTCATTTCATGTTGACATGACTGTGTCTGATAACTGAAGGTTCTTTAATCCCCCAGAATATGTCAAATGCTTGAAAAACCATCTGATGTCTGGAACAAATGAAAAATATCCTGGTTTCATTTCCTGCCAAGTAATGAACTCGAGCTCTCTGGCAACAGCACCGGCAGGTTAAACATTTCCCCTTGGTTCCCAAAGCTCCTGATCTGCAGAGCTTGCTCGTGTTCAGGGGTGTTGGGTTGTTAGGAGGGAATCATGGGGGCTTCCTCAAAATCAGAGAGAAAAGTGCCACGGAACATCAGCAAGCACTTCAACTCCTCTGCTGTCATCATGGAACAGTTCACATCAATTTCATTATCTTTATTACTCCTGAAATCACCAAAGTGTCTGAAGAGCACTTAAAATATAATTTAAGAAAGGCAGCGATAGCAATCTCTCTCTCATGGCAAACATGTGGTCTTTCTTAAGAGTTATTTTTCACCTCAGAAAAGGTGAATTCTTCAGTACAGCATACATTTCAGCCAGACTCCATGATCCTGATGGGTCCCTTCCAATTTACTATATTCTGTGATTTGTAATAAGATAATTTTTATTTTGCCTTAGTAAAATCATAGAGATACAAGCCATTAAAAAAAGCCCTGTAAAAATGAAGCTGTGAATTAGTCAGATATAGAGAAGAGGAAAAGCCCCACTATCCATCCCAGACAGAGTTTTCCTTAAACATAGGGAAAAACAGGAATTGCCTTGCAATTCCTAGCAATACCAGGAAATAAAATTTCTTTGCTAGAAGTATTCAATAAAAATATTCTTTCACCTCCACTATTTACTGATTACAATTCCTGTTGCAGTCTACGTTTTTCCAGCACAAGTATTGCCCCCTCATACTCCAGCTACTGCCCTGGCTGCCATATCCAGGGGTTACTCCTCTGCTGCAGGACTTTTGCCTGGACCAAGCCAGAGGAGCCCACCAAGGATGTACCATCATCAGTGGCTCAATTAGAAACGAGCTGGGAGAGGCAGTTAATGACTGGGATTAAACTCATTAGTCTGTACCTCATGCTTACAGGCTCAAAATGTATTTTAGGCCCATACAAGTTAAGCACCCAGAGTAAAACAATGGGATTAAATTCTTTATAAATATATCAAGACCCCAAGGGAAACCAAAGAGGTTTCTATCTTTGTGTGCTGCTGTTAGTGTTTTCAGAAGTGTAGTTAAGGCCTAACATCTTACACACCGAGGAGATGGGAAAAACCCCACCTCTGTGACAATTTCATGCTCCTAACAACTTTGTGTAGCACTGTTAAGACCTTCTCACAGTTCTGTTCTCTCAAATCTGATGCAAAAGCACAGCACAGCAATAAACTTGTTTATTTACAGCTCCAGCAACAATGAACAATCGAATGTTGCTCAATAGCAAGAAAATATTTAATGTTCTGTTTCATCTCTTCTGCTGCTCCCTCTTTCTCCAGCTCAGCCGTGCATCTCTGTGACAATCACTACACAAACCACATCACTCTGCAGCCCACACAGGCAGTTAACAATTTATCCCTGTTGTCTCCATCACATCCACTTAGGAGAGCAGCAATCATTCGTGCTTTGAGGCTCTGCCAAATGAATGTGAATAATTAATTTCATCCCTTGAGTCCCAACACCAGTTTCCACTGTCCCTTTAATTACTTGGACAAACAGGTTGGGATCTTCTTTTCCGTGCTTTTTGCACCACAGATCTTTCAATGGGATGGAAGAAACAGTCTGAATATTCCCCACAAAATGTAAGTGAGCAGTGAATCACATCCCAGCATTGTGAAATTGCAGGTATGTGTCAGCTGCTTCACTGGCCCCCGTTGAATGCACACCTGAAGAGCACCACGAGGTTCAGCCCTGTTAAAAACTCTGCTGATATTATTGTTAGGTCTGCATTGCCCTTACAGGAGGAAAACCTCTCTTGTCCCAACAGAAAAATCCCACACAGAACACAGACAGTTCAACCCCCAGAAAAATCAATCTAGTTTTCACTTGAATTCAGCTTTTTTGCCCCCCATGTTCCCTTTCAATGGAAAGACTGAAGCTGTTCCTCAGACTCCTCTCAAACACCAACCTGTCATCTGCCACTGAACACCCTGCCTGGCTTTCAGGCTGACACTGGGATTTCTTTTAAGCTCGGGGCCACATGATGTCTCAAAGGGCTCCCCTCCACAAAAAGAGAAAATATCCTGTGGTTGGCTTAGTCAAGATCCCCAAACACGGACACAAATGAAATGCAGGATTCAGATTATCACAGCTCAGTGAAGGAATGATGGGAGCCTAAAGCTGAATGTCAGTACCAGCAAAGCACCTTTGATTATCTCATTACTTGACCATGGCTGCATGGGAAACATGTTGTGCCAGGCATAGCACAGCGTGAGTAACTCAAACTCCTCTCATGAAGTTCATATTTAACCTGAAAATTCCCCGTAATCCACGGAAATGCACAACAAATCCAAAAGGGCTGCTTTGTCTCGGAAAGAAAGAATCAAGGCATGAGCTGTCTTTTTTTGTCATTTACAGAAAAAGCCAAAACATTCTATTAGATCATTTATGGGCTTTAACTGATATAAACCGTGATGCATCCTGACAGGACTCCCCAAGATTCCAAATAGGAGAATTACAGTTTTCTACTCATTATGTCTCCCAAGCTCACAGAAGCTGCAAATATTATGCTTTCTCACATCTTACTGCCAAAGCTGAACCCCAGGTTAAGTGGATATAGCTTTCTTTAAGGGCTGTGCCAGATCAACACTGAAAATGGCATAAATCTGATCCCAAAAGCGTGTGTTTTATAGGATTTATAAGCTTTGTTCATGTTTATAACAAATCTTTGCCTTCCAGAAGGCAAATTTCAAAAAACTCTAATTTTGCACTTATTTTTGCACTAAAAGCAAGACTTATGTGTGATGTTGTTGCTATATGATACACATCAATAGCTAACTAAATCAGCCACATATATTTCATTGTTTAACACCGCAGGTGGTCTGAACAACTCTCTTCCAGCTCATATTCCAGAGGCTTGTAACAGAACTGGGATCTGAATTTCTCCATACATAGTTCCCTCTTCCCCCTAAGAGCTCCATCACAAGTCAGTCCATTTTGAGGGCAATAAGAATTTCCTTTCTTTCATGTATAGGAAGATCTGACAGAAAATCTAAAAGAATTAAAAGAATAAATAACTAAATCAGGCTGTCTGAGGTCTCTGAAAGACACAGCCTGTCTATGCATGGAGCAATCTCAGTTCCTTCAATGTAAACTCAGGCTTTGATTTTCTGTCAGTAACTCCGTGGATGTGTGGCAGACTAAGAGCATAAAGAGGTCCGTGTGTTAGAAACAAGCTGTGAATTGACTTTGTTTATTAATCTAAATATAACCATATAAAACACCTGAGAACGAGCAAAAAGTCCAATGCACTAAATGGGAACATTAATGAATGTGCAAATTGACTTTGTCTGTCACACCCTGACTTCTGCAGAGCCAGCATCCCACCTCTGCATTTTCAGTGATGGGTGTTAACCCAGGATCCATGGGTTTAGTTGGGTGAAGAACCATTAAAAGGGATGAACTGAGGGAAAAGCCACCTTGTCTTGTCACTAATCACCCCATACTCACTGTCAGGAATGCAGAATTTTAAAGATTGATTTGATTTCTAGCAAAATTTTCCTCTGTGCACGTAATCAACACAGCACAATTAGGATACATTCACTAAAAGATGCAAGGAGGAAGCAAAAAGGAGTGTGGATAAAAACTTTCTAAAAGGCATCACTGATTGTGTTATTTGTCCTGGGACAAAACCAGTGGCTTTAAAGCAAGGTGCACAACAAAAAAGGGCTGGTATTTACATTTATAAGCACAGGGTGCTTGTGAAGCAGTGACAGCCCACAGACTTACTCCCTTTGCTGAAACCATTGGGAGAGAGACAAAGAAAGTCAGGAAAAAACCTACTTGGACAGAAAGCAGTCTACAAAGAAGCCACATCTGAAAAATCCATGAGGAGTCACCAGGCATTGCTTGATGGAAAACTCCATATATCCTAAAGAAGCTACATAGACTGAAGGATTTGGCCTGAAAAAATACTTTTTCTTTTTTTTTCTCTGAACTCTCTTCTAAGAGTTTCTCAATAATCTGTAAGAATACCTCCAGTGAAGCTAAATAGGGAACTTAACATTTTACGATTCCAAACACTTTCTGAGTGTGTGCCAACACACAATAAAAAAAAGTCAAACCCATCAGAACCGACTTGTCTCTCTTTCACTGGGTTAGTACTCCAGCTATGTAAATTTATACACTCCCTGTGGTTTATCACACACTATTATGGCACAGAAGGGCAAACATAAGATGCATTGATTATCTGACTGTATTGATAGTCAGACCCAGCAGAAGCTGACAGGTGAAAAGATAATTAGGGCAGTGATGAACCTCACTGTCATGTTTGCCTAGAAGCACCTGGTTATATTATATTGAGAAAACCAAAATTTGTTTTCTTTTCAGAGCTATAATAATTTGATTATAATTTTTTTTTTTTTTTTTTTTTGGCAGGGGAAGAAATAAAACCCAACCAAATAACCAAAATCAGACTCACTGGGAAAGAAAATTTTACTCAAAGGCCAGCTGCTGTTATGGAAATTTTGCAAGGGCTTCTTGGTTAGTTCGGGTTAATTTACTCCCTGAGGAACCTGTTAGGAACAGTGATTATGAATAGTGAGGATGAGTATCAGAAGGGAATTGTAAAACATGCCACTCTTACCCAGAAGAAGACTAAGAAAAATAAGGATCTTGGCTGTTGCAGGAAACAATGTTCAGTAAAATATTACCACGTGTCAGCCCCAAAAATGATGCACACAGGGAGGCCAAGTGGCTGCTGCCCATCTTTCCCCTCAAGAGAAAGGCCTGCTTTGGGTCTCTATCATCAAACCAACCACCAGTTTTTATTGAATTTGTAGGAATGATGATCTTATGACTAATGACTTAAATATAATGACTAGATCTTATGACTAACGATTAGATCTAATGACTTCTGGCTCTGTCACATTTGCATTAAATTAACCAATGTGTTGAAAGCCGAGGAGGAGGTTGGGTAGTGATAAATGGCTGAGCAGGCAGACATGGAGACTGCAAAATTTGTCCCCCAGGAAGCCAGGCTAAAAATAAAAAAAACCCCACCAACTAGGTGAACAATCAATTTATTTTAAATTTCTCTGGCAACCATTTCCCTGCGGAGCAGGCAACAACTCCCCAGTCGAAGCGTGTGAGCGAACAAAGTTCAATTTACAGCAGTTCCAGATCAGCAGGAATTAAGCAAACCTACTATTTATGGGCCTTTCCAGCCTTCCTCATTGTACAGAGTGTCTTCCACGGTGCATCCTAAATCCTTTCTCCACTGAAGTAGGACACAGATGGAAATGGGAAATCTGTATCCCGCTGAAGAAAGTGCTGCAGTGCAATTGCACTTTGGAGAGCGGGTGGAGATTACTGGAGGTTTGAAGGAAAAGGGTTCTTCAGTGGAAAAACACGTTTGGGATGCACGGCATGGGACTTGTAATGAAGAAAAGATGTTTTCCACTTAGCAGCAAACCCTGGCTATGCATTTACCTCTCATGCACTGCATTTTATTTGTTCACACAATCACAGAATCATCAATGTCAGGAAAGAGCTTTGAGATCAAATCAAAACTAGTCATTTGGATTATCTGAGTCTCGAACTGTAAAACTGTAATTCTAATGTAAAACTCAACTAAAAATTTAGTTAAATGAAGTAAATCCCGACATTGATGCTTAAACAAAAACAAAACAAAGAAGTGGAAGTGTGTAGATTAAAAAACCCCCACTCTATAGGCACTTTTAGTAAGCCTGAATAAAAAGCAGATTCTCTTTTCGCATGAGGCATCTCAGGCATTAAAAATTTAGATGGGCAGCAGAGCAAGAGACTTTCTGTGCAGAGACCTGAAAGTTGGAGTCCCTTTCTCCAAGCTGATTTGCTCACCAAAGCACTCCTGTGATGGAAGGATGTTTTCCCAGGCCTCCATGTGACAAATGCCACAAAACTTCCACAAAACCCCCACTTTTCAGTGCCCACATGTTACCGTTTCCTCTGAACCTACAAAACACTCTCCATGGTCCTGCCTGGCGTTTATTAACACACCAGGAGAGACTCTGGGGACACACGAAGTGAATGGTGGAAAACTGGGAAAAAGAATGCAGATGTGGGGGAGGACTCCCACGAAACACGTGGAGGAGCTAATGGCATCGTTAACACCAAATTAAATGGAGTTTTAATGAGCGTTTTCCCCACAGGAGACAAGGCAGGAAAAATGCTGCTTGCTGCAAGTAGGAACTACGTGAAGATTTGGGGAGACTTTTCTGAATCTCTGAGACACAGTGTGTGTCAATGGAATTTTTTAGCAAAATGCCATGATATAAATACTCAGTATTCTGTAATCTGTCAGATTTTTTCCCCACCCAGAAGCACAAGTTTTTATCTGAATCTCTCCCTGTGAAGGGGCTGCTAAAACAAACATCCGAGACCTATTGTTACATATTCAAAATCAGGTTGAAAATTGGGTTTGGATTACGTAGCTGAAGTGTTAATTTTTTCTTTTTAATTATTATTATTATTACTTGGAATTCTAAGCATCAAAAAAAATCCTTAGTAAGCAATTTGACCCCAAATTTAAAAGAGGAGTCACCAAACTAAAGAAACTTCTCTCCAAAAGTAGGTGATAAAATCCACATTAGTTCAGATTGGCTGGATGAAGGACAGAAGGGGGGCATTGCTACTGAATTTTTCCCCTGCTCATTACCTGTGACTGAGAAAGAAAACTGAGATGGTCTATTCTTGGCATGGAAAAGGGATTTAAGTAGTGTCTCAAGGCCAGAAATTCACAAGGTACCTACAGAAGAGTGGCCAAATATAGCACATTTGTAGATGATGTTAAGCACTTGGCCCTATCTGTGTAGACCTTCCATTAACTGGTTTCTCCAGAATTGAATTTATACTTCAAAGGATTAGATTTTCAGGTTGCCATTTTAGCACAGTTAAATTTTCTAATATTAATGTCCATAAATTAAATCTGGTTCAGTTCAAAATCTAGTTATGTATTTAATTCCATTAACTTCCTGGCACAGAAGATGTACCCAGACAATTAGATGCTCTGTACACTTATAACTCACAGCAATATTTATTTAAAAGTGTTTTCTAAAAAAGTCCTATCTTTCTTTCCCCAAATCAAGACAGTTTCATATTTTTTCCTGGTAGTTTTTCCCATTTATCTCTTTGCTCCAGAATCACAAAGAGTAAAGATGGATGGAGCCAATCCCTGTGCAGTTCTTAGATTTGTCTTGCAGCCTCTTTCCTTTTTATTTTGCTTGTGTGGATGAATTAAGTGAAATTTGCATGCAGCTGAGTAGAAGCCCAATCATTTTATCTGTATTCTATTGTAAATTATTAATTCCTGTGACTTATTAATGTATATTCAATGCAGAAAGCTTTAGATGCTTAATAAATATTCTGCAGCTGGACAAGATTTTAAACACTGCTTTTCTTTAAAATGCAAAGCAAAAACAAACAGCTTACAAGTAGTAGAAGAGGCATAGTAACAATGTTCTCTTTTTGTGTTTATCTAATTCTCATCTAGCTAGTCAACCTAGGCAAAAAAAAAAAAAAAAAATCACGACTTTATGTCTTTTGTCTATTAAAGATACATAATTAATCTGTGCATCCATTTGAAGCACTGTGATTTAAAATCAACAAGCCCAAGGCAGCGCCTGAGACCAAATAAACATTGTCAGCAAACTTTTACCCCTGGATTGCCAGGTAACAGACACTGCTTGGGAAGCAACCACGCAGAACCCGAGCCTGCAGCTCCTGTTCTGGCTTGGCAGCACCACGACTTTTAAAGGAAAGTTGTTGTGTTCTCAGTGCTCCTTTTGCTCAGAGTGATCTGGTTGCATTGAGAAGACACTGGAGCTTTAAAATTCACTAAAGAGAGGAAAAATATCCAAGTGATCTCTACAATTTCTACCCTCTGGAGCTAGATTGGTTTGATCCCATATTTAATAAAAAGGATACCACCATCTCTGGGTTTAACACTCTTGCACAACTAGGACAGGTTTTAAGCTGCTGGAAAACCAAGATAAAGCATTTCTACATCCTAACAGTGGAGAGCTATCATAGAACGTGACAAGAGAAATAAGTGGTGGCATCAATGTGGCAGAGAAAGGTCACATTTCTTCAGATGGAAAGGAAAAACATTCACATAGTTCTTCAAATGTACATTATTTGTTGTTATTATGAGTGGTTAAATGAATCAATGTGTAGAGCAGTACCAGGCCAGGCCAGATGCAGGGAAACAACACAAAGAGACTGCAGCTGCTGCTGATTCAAGAAGCAGCATGCAGGTGCCTTTTAGCTAAAATTCTAAAATTCCCTTTTAATTTGGAAATGATCTCGGCTCGAAGCACTCAGGGACAGCATCTGTACACAGACAGCACTCGTGCCAATTGCCTCCCGTGAACTCAGCCACTTGGCTGTGCTGGTGCTGCAACATGGACCTTTCAAATGACAAAGATCCGCTTTTAAAGCTCTCAGTTTTGAGGCAGAGCATCAAAACCTGTAGCACTGAGTTTTGCTACAATTGCTGGGCTTAAACACACGGCACTGAGAAGGAAAAGGCTCCTTTCTCAGCCTTCCCTCTGCAAGTTTGTCCCAGACAGGGCAGTGAGACACCTTCAAGTGTGATTTTCTGGGAGATTTGATGACCACTGTATCACAGATACCTAAGAGAGGATTCTAAAAATGCTGGGAATAAATGTGCTTATGTCCCCTCCTGTTGTATCTTCCTCTTGCTCAGACTTAAGGACAAATAAAAATCCCATAAACCTGAAGCTGTGTTAAAAAGAAGACTCTGGATTCAATACTTTTCCTGTCGTATTCTTTTGCTTCTACTCACATAACATGTGAGTTACACACACACTCCTAATAGGAGGAGAAAGGAAAGGTCGGTTATGAAGGAAAAATTGGGACACGGAAGAGGTTATTTGTCATTTAACAGCATGCAGTGAACACTGCAATTTCTGTTTCAGCATCCTTTTAACCTTCAAATAAAGAGAATTATTAGTATTTTACTCTTCCTTCCTCCCTCCTCCCTCAGAGATGCTACTTTGAAGCTGTATTCTATATATTATTTCTAGTATGTGAACTCATCCACACGTCTCAGAGCCTGAGCTTCAAGGCTTTCAGTTAATTTTCATGCCAAGTTGTTTCATTAGGTACAGTTTCATCCTTCCTTGGGGCAAGAGAGCATGACTGGATACCTCCCTGACATCCACAAAAAAGCTCGGAATTAGTCTGCAATTCTTTCTTACATTTCGGGTTGGAAACCATCACCATGGAATTAGTAATACCAGGAATTAATAATACTCCTCAACCAAGGTGATTAAATCAGTGGCAGCAGAAGTTGGTTTCACAGAAGTTTCACCAGAACCCCAGAATCATTTAGGTTGGAAAAGCCCTCTAAGACCACGGAATCCAGCCCTTCACCCAGTACTGAACCACAGTTCTGTTCCTACTAACGACAAGTAAAAAGGCACAGATGAGTTCCAGTGTGTCCTGTCAGGGGCGTTGCAGTTTTAAGGCATTTTTCCTGCTTCCAGAAGGAAATTTTTTAATATGCATTGTGATTCTGTGCAAGGAAGGATTATTAACTCATAAGCAAAAGATAGACCTGATGAATTATTTAAAACTGTTCTGAAAACAACCCAGTCCATAAGCATTTAGGCAGATAAATATAACATAGGACATTTTTGTAGCTTCACCAACCCTGTGAAGTGACCAAGCACTAAAAGCAACTCCTGGCCTTTAAATACCAATATTTAACAGCAGTTTTATGTATGTTTATTCAAGCTAACTTAACACTGGGCTGAGACTCAGGACACAGTAAAAAAACTCAGCTGCATTTACACGATATTTCAATTTCATGATATGCAAAGCACTGGGTTGCACTTCTCCAACTCTGAGCTCGGAAATGGCAGTGCCACTGATTGGAAAAAATTCCTGCAACTTCACCACACAAGCCTGAACATGTGCCTCGACTTTCAAATGTGCATCCCCACTCAGAGGCAGGAAGCAATTACTGCTATTTCTTCCCTTTCAACAACACACTTGCATCTGCATAATGCGCTCGTGTGGCAGATTATTGAAATTCCTTGACACAGCAGCAGCAAGCACACAGGCCAGTTTGGGCTCAGCCTCTCCTCCTGATCCCACATGCTTGTAATTGCACAGGGGCCGTAATTAACCTGCTGGGAAAGATCAGGGATCTCGCAAATTCCCACTCTGCACCTTTCTGGTTTACTACAGGGCTGCTGTCAACCTTATCAGACTGCACAGGTCCTGGAAAAGTCAACAGCCACAAAACTCAGCTGAGCACCTGAAAGAGTGAGGAGGTGAACACTGGAGAAAAAATAAGGGAAAAGAAACTTTCTGTATGTATAGGATATCCTTGAGCTGGTAAATTTTATCAAGAGCTGAGTTTGGAAGCAGATTTTCAGCACATTTTGATAACGAGCTCGATAATCTCACAGATAAGAAACCTTATGACATTTAAATATTTTTCATTTAGAAATGTAAGGAAGGACTTTAAGGCCACAGCAGCCACATTTATCAACCTAACAAAGCACCTGAAAGGAGCTGCAATATAAAATTTACAGCCAAAACACAAATGGCAACCCCACCCCCCTCCCCCCCACCCATTTCAATCAGAAAGCTTCTTGGCAACTAGAATCTAATTTGGGATATTTAGGCAGCTTTTTATGAACCTATATTTCATTTCGTCACAGGATTTTCCAAATTGAAAATGGTGAAGAGATCATTTAACATACTGCAACTGAAATAATTCTTAATATTGTTGTTGATTCAACAGTGTACTGGACCACTGCCAAGACCAGAAGCTATATTCAATTAGTTTAGGAACATATGTCTTCATGTGTTGGGAAGAAACGGGGTGCAATTAAATTCACAAAAATTATTCAGCAGATGGAATCAACTTAATGTGTTCCTGTGTCCCATGTTCATAGAATTGTGTTTATTTTATTGCTTAAAAAAAAAACCAAAAAACACCCAAACCAAAAAACAGCTATAAACCTAAAAAGAGACATAATATTTTTTTCTGTTGAGATGCAAAGACGAGGATCAGAAGTTGTTTTGAACACAAGGAATAAATTTGTATGGTCTGTATTTCCTCAATTCTAATGTACACAGCGTAAAGCATTTCTAGCCAGGGGAGCAACAAGTGAAAGTCTTTAGAAATGTGCAGGAATAAAGGTAATAAAGACATGCATGGATTAAAATCCTGCCCCACTCCAGGGTTGTTTCCAGCTTAAAGTATTTGTCTCCACCCTCAGCATTCAGTCCGCTCTGGCTCACCTGGGACAAGAAAACTGATTAAAATAATGAAGGATAAATCCATCCTTAGATGCAGGGCCGCATCCTCGGGAAAGAAAAACCCCAGCGTGCGTCTACTCCAATCCTGGAGCACGTGAGAGGAGTGAAATGTAGATGGCTGAACCTCCCTGACAGTTTACTCAGATTTTCAGAGCCCTTTTGACAAGCTCTGTGCAAGAGACTCTTCAAGCACGAGGCAAAGCCGTGAAGCAGAACCTGGTTAAGGAGCAGACAAAAGAGGAGGAATGAGTCACCCCTTTGAGTGCCTTGAAAGAAAGTGTAATGTCCCACACTTCCCCCATGGGAACCAGACAGGCTGAGTAGCACAGAGGCAAACCACCAGAGCAGACAACCACTCTTAGTCAGAGCTCGAGCTTGCTGAAATTCCAAAAGGAACCTAAAAGCAGGGACAGTGAATTCCCAGTCCGACAGCAGGGAAGTTGTGATCTGTGGGAGCAGAGGACGTTCAGCACTGACAAAAGGAGACCTGGGCTCCACTGCACAGGTCCTTCTGCTCACGTCGTGCATTCCATGGCAGCTGAGCTTCCAAACGAGAAGGAAACATACCTGAAAATCTCTACTTTTACTGCTGATAGGTAAATAGATGGTCACAGAAGTGAAATATGTCTATCAGAGAGTTCTAGACTGCAGTGAGGCCTAAAAGCTCTTTCAGGGGCACAGCAGTGCTCTGAGGACTTGTGGGTTCAGTGTTGCTTAAACCGAACCCACATTTAAAAGGAAGAAAAAAGCTCTTTTGTAGCACAGACCAAGCAACCTGTAGGCCTTTTCTTTGAATCCAGACTGAGAAAAAGAGGGCATTAGGCAGGGCAGAAGCTGGGCTGTTATTATGTGGAATTGCTGCCTGCCAGGTGCTGCAGCTGCAGCCCCCCCTCACAGCTCCAACACCTCCCCATCACCCCCAGTTTATAATTCTCATCACTGGGGCACAGCTTTGACCACTGCCCTGTAACTTTTCCACATCCACCTATGCAGCTGGCAATTCCTTCGTATTTGCCCAGCATGATGAGTTTTTCTCCATCTGAGCAAAACCCTCTCAATTTCGCATTAGCCAAAATTTAATGAACAAACATCTAATAATATCTTCTAATCACGGCGTAAAATCATTAATCTCTATCCATCCTGAAAATTCTATTTTGTTCACAGCTGCTTGTAGTTGACCCCTTAGCCATCTTCCTATCCAATTTTTTTCCACCTTCAACAATAATTTCCCGTGGAATGCTAAACTAATGTTTTGTTTAAAGCCAAACAGATTCACTCTCCTGCATTAATCTTGTTTAAAAAACCAGCTAATCTCTGCCATTAGTCTTCCCAAACCAGCATAAAAAAAAAATAAAATCCATTTATACCAGTTCCCATTTGCTTCCCATTCACTTTCAGGTTTCCACTTACCATTTTTTAAATTCTGTGTTAAAGCTTCCCACAGAACTGACCATCAGGAAAACAGCAGCTGCCTCACATTTTCTCTTTCAGAGTACAGATGTCATGTTCACTACTCATCTTTCCTGCTGGCCTATACCCTGACTCCTGAGAAATCCAAGCACCATAAATGCTGTTTTCCAGCTCTGTGCTTGGCTGCCAGGCTCATTTTCAGCAGGCACCTGATCACCCACATGCACCATGTGAACCCCACAGAAAGCTGGCACAAAGTATTCCTTTTCCTCTCCAGACTCGAAGAAGAAGTGATGCCACATGTTGGGAGAGGTGTGAATGTGTTATATGTACCCCAAATACCAATAGGAATGAACAATTTTTAAAATTTCCCCTCAAATCCTACAGATCTCCACAGCCACCTTTGCTGACTTTCTAATTTTAAATGTGGTTTACACATTTAATTTTGATGGCTGATAGCCCTGCAGGTATCTGGGCAATATTCAGTCCCCACAAAAAGCTGCCATCTCTTCCTCAAGAAAATAAAATATCCCAAGCCTCTCCTAGTACATCATTCTTTTAAAACTACATTCAAAACCATTTCATGGCTCTGAGTTATTTCTCCAGAGGAATCTCACTGAAGTTCACCAAAGCTGCAATGGCTTGGAGCATTTTTCACACCGTGTCATACCTGTTTCAGCAAGACTCTGGCTGTCCCACTTGTTCCAGCAGTAATAACAATAAATTGCCTCTTTTCTATTCCTCAAACACGGGCTTGTATTGCCTTCTTTAGCTGTCAACACTGTTATATAGATTTTCTGCTAACAGATCTATCTACCCTTGCCATGAGCCCCTACTGGCTCAGATGCCTCAGGTGGCTCTAAGCCTGTAAAGTGATCCTTGAATTTCATCCCTCAAAACATTTCTACCTTCCTGTGACACTGATGCTGGACATAATGAATGAGTTCCCTCTTCTCATCTCTGTGGAGTGGTCTTTCTTTCCTTCCACAAACCAGGTGCTTCTGGCTTTTCCTTCTCATTTTTTATAAGAGCAGAACTACTCCATGTGCTCCACAACCAAACAAAGCAGCAGCAGCAGCAGCAGCTCTGGAATTCCCACAGAGAGGAATCTCCCTGTGCCATACAAGTGTTTATCCCTGACCAGGAACAGGAGAAAATGGAGGAACACTTTCTTTGCACATCTCCTGGTCTGTCAAAACAGTTGCTCTGCCTGCCAGCACTCGCTACCTTCGTGACTGGCATGTTCAGCTGGTGTCAGCAAGACCCAAAAGCCACCAACTGCTCAGGAAAAAAATAAAAATAAAAAAAAACTATGAATGGAAATGAGGTTCAAGAAGGCAAAACAAACTCCTCTGTTTTGCCAAAAATGTTGAGGCCCGTGCAGGAAATCCAAGGCACTGGCACCCTTTTGGAAGCCCTGTCAGAGGCCTGGGGGCAGAGCCCTGCAGGGACTGCAGCTCTCACTCGGTCCAGCCTCCAGGGAAAACGTGGCAGTAGGCTGGGAGAGCTCCCAAATACAGACTAAACCGCTCTCTGGAATTTCTCTTCGCCGCCATTGCAGCTGCTGAAGATACTTCATACCAAACTTTATCCCAGACAGTTTCTCATCCTAGAATCACATTCCTTGCCAATTCTCCATTCCTTAAACTTTTTAGCACAGGCTTAGCCTCCATCTTCTGCCAGCCCCAGTCTTCCCAGTTTATCTCCAGTCCCACTTCCCTTCTTCACTCACCCCCCATTCCTTTTTCTTTGTTACTTGGGCATTTCACCTGCTCTACCCCTCATGATGCATCCCATTTCTCTTTATCCATTCTTCCTGTTTCTTCCCCTAGTTCAGGCTTTCTCCTTCCTTAACTCTTCCCTCCATACAGATGTGGTTCCTGGGTTATCCCTTTTTCTCTCCCGTTCCTGTCCCTCTTCCATGGCCGTTCATAAGGCCATGGTTCAGCCAAGGCTGCTCCCTCACTCCAGGTGTTCCCATTATCCAGCTTCATTAGCACTGGAGAAGAAGGTCTGGGATTTCCACCAGATTTTGGAAAGTCAGCTGAGGGAACAAGTGCAGTTAGAGAACTGACAAACAGAACCAAACACACCCCAGAATTTGGGCATGTTTTCAAAAGAAAACTTCTTTCTCAAAAGCATAGGAGCACTATCATTTTTCTCATCAAAGCTCACCAGAATTAGAAAAAAAAAATCAACAAAAAGGGGAAAACCAACTAAACCAGAAAACATCAACTCTAACAGCTTCAGCAAGTGCTTAATATCTTTAGCAAAGTTTCCAATAGTGGCAAGTATCTGACAACAATTTTGTCCCAAGCAGTAGAAGCATTTTTATAATAGAATCCCAGAATGTTTTAAGTTGGAAGGGCCCTTCAAGGTCATTGAGTCCCAAACCCCCAGCACAGGCAGGGATGTCACCCACCAGAGCAGGCTGCTCAGGATGGCTCAGGCCATCTGACCTGGCCTCATCTTCTAATCAGGCCTAAATAAATATCAGCTCTGACTGTACAACATCCACGAGATGTGTTAGTGCCTGAGAACCTCACCACGGAATTTATTAGAGGATGAGCAGTAAGGAAAGTGCAACTTGGTTTTTTTCTGCATCCCAAGCACTGAAATAGCCACACTGCCTAAGAGAGTTAACCACAACTCTAATTAAAACAGAGAACACAATTACCTGCTTAATATACTTCCAGTGCATATTTGTAAAGCCACGAGAAAGTACCCTCTTTATGAAATATAATCTGACCTGTCACTTGATGGTCTTTCAGAAAAAAAGGTGCAGGGCTTTTTGGCATATCCATGGAAGATATTCAATATCTGGTGTTTTCAGCTTACCCCCAATTTACTTAGCATGTGTTACTCCATTATGATTTAATTTGGACAAGAAAACTGCATGGCTGCTCAAGCAGTAAATTTAAAGTGTAAATGGATTCTTGGCTGCCGATGGCCCAGTTTCTGCTTCTGTTTCCATAGAAACCCATGTAGGAGTGGCAAGGAGGCATCACTTAAAATATGAACTTAAGGGTTTGCTTCTCCCTTTTTCCTCCCTCTCATCTCCAGGCAAATGGGAGGCAGTTTAAATTTTCAGCCCCTTCTTTCTCACCCTTTGATTTTACTCCCGTAAGCATGTGAAGCAATAATCCCACAGGCCAGCAATTTCCTCTGCTAAATTACAGATTCTGGGCTGCAAGAAGCGTGTGCTTGGAACAGGAGGAGGAGGAGGAATGCCACGCTCTCACACACCTCACACATGTTTGGTACCGTGCCACAAACTGTTTCTGTCCAGCGAAACTCGTACTGATGAAGGGATGTAAATATAGAAGGTAGAAAAATCATCTTTAAAATGAGATGTACAACACTAACCCTGCGTAAGAGGAAACTGTGACTCCTCAGGTCAGATACTACACACAGCTAAATTCACCTGCCAGGTTAATAATAATCCTCTCGTTTATTAATTGTCACTCTCACAAAATCTTCAACGCAAGGTTCAATTTATGAATATCTGTGATGAGGCACAAGTGCAGTGTATTTCCTATAGTAATATATCCTGTAACAAAAAAATCACTTCACCAACATAAAAATTCAGTGAGCTGGTTCATCAGAAATGGTTAAAGCCCTTGGATGTGGTAAATACAATTCTTTAAAGGAGTGATAGAGACAAATGGGACCTGAACCAAGATTTCATGTTAAATAAAAGACAGAGGTAGAGACAGGCAGAGTGTATCAATCCCACTCCTGGGTTTATTTAATTGCCAGCAAGATCCAGTGCACACATTCTGAGCCTCCTTTGGGCACTTGTTCAGCACTGAGCCTTTTCAGGCTCTTGCAGAAATGAGCCCCACATCACAGCAGCAAACAACCAAACCCCACATCCCCTGAACGAAAGCAGGTCAGGCAGGGCAACACAGGAGGAACCAGTGAAGAAGTGAAGGCCACGACCCACTCATCCCCCTCAGCAGGGTCTTCTCCTACTCCTTAAACACATTTTTGCCCCCTTCCCATAGAATTCTAACACAGTAACCTACTCAAATATAAAATCCATGAGGGTTTGCAAACTTTCCTTCCACAAATGGGGGAACTCAGTCACAGGGCACGAACCCCTCTTCACTTTTACTCTGTAGCAGATGTCTGGAGTCTGAGCCAGTTATCTTCCACAAAAAACACTTGCTAATAAAAACCTTATCTTCTCCTGCTGGCATTCTTTTGTGGGGAGCAACGGCAAAATCTTTCTTCCCCCAGTACCAAAAAAAAAAAAAAGAAAAAGAGAAAGCAGCTACAAAGGGGACATCATTTCAGAAGCTAATTAAGCTTGCTCTCCAGAACACATATGCCTTGTTATCATCAAACCTGCTGCCACACGGTAAAAGAAACAATTTGAAAAAGAAATAAGTAAATAAAATGCAAATTTTCTTTACATGATCCACATTGTTCTTGAAGTCTGAAGTCCCTGTTAGACACATGTTTGCAAGGAAGAATTATGTTTATGGTTCTAAGCAGAACCATTGCTTATACTTTGCCTGTCCATTAAAAAAAAAAAAAAACAAAAACAAAAAGAAACAAGTCTTAGTTGCATTTCTCAATATTGCATAGGTTTGTGTTGCAACAACATAATATTTTTTGATTTATCATAAACCAGTCCAACTGTTCAGCTGAGAGCAGGACTTCTAACTACGTTTTGCCTGAGAATTCCAGGACACCTAAATCTTGTACAGACAGCTAAGGGTAGGGATGTATTTATAAAGTGCCTTTGGATATTTATTTTTATTTATGCAGTGCCTGTGGTACTTTACAATTAAAGTAAGTGGGACATCAAAACCTATTGGGGTATGAGGGAATAATTATGCATCAGAATATAAGGAAACCAATTAAGCAGCAAGAATCCTTCAGAATAAACCTCTGATGCTTCCAGACAAACAGGCTTCTTCCGTATTTGTGCAACACAAATGAGACAAACAATCCTTTGGAAAAATCCTTGAGATGCCATGGCCTGTAATGCAGCTCAAGCCAGTAAAACCTGACTGTTCAACACAAGAGGCACTTTCTAAAATATTTGCTAACCTCCAGGTGCTAGTTGTTGGTTCTTCTGCTGTTCAGCTGGAAGATAATGACTGTGACAAGCATCTTTCCTTACACCAGTAGTCCTAAATAACAGAGAACTGTACAAATCTCTTTCAGGTGAATCCATGCTAATCACAGTGAAGGCTTTGCTGTATCTATTTACAAGCACAGCAAATTGTCTGGTAGCACCTCTAAGGCTCAGAAGGCTTAAAATGATGATTGCTGCATTTGGAAGTAACGTTTTCCATGACTCCTGTGTGTGACAGAGCGAAAAATGTCCTCTGAATAAAAAGCCACTCCCCACATGAGATGTAGATCTGAAGGATTTCAAATCTCACCCATCAGCAATTTGCAACTCCATCCAAAGGTCAAACGATAAAGCAGAACATTTAATATATTTGGAGAAAATGCAGTAGTAGGGTATTTATTATATAATATACCTGTCCTACACATTTATTAACGTGAATTTCACCAGTTTACAAACTGGCTCCTACATGAAACTATGCTGAATACCTCACATCGATCACTGAAATCAGGGGTTTTTTGCTAAAAATACACTGGTGAATATAATAAAATGACAATTATAATTTTGGTGCTCTTACACAAAGGTTATGACTCATTCATTAAAATATTTAAATTAGCAAGCCTACTGCTAGCTAAGATGGCAGATGCTAACACAGCCAAAGACTCAACACTCTGCATTATGTATGACTAACAAATCTTTGTGTAGAATGATGTGTAAATATTTCATACCGAGCAAATAGGCTTTGTGGAAAGTAGCATGATCTGAAACACACACAGATCCCATCCCAAGTGTATTCAAAATACCCCTGATTATGTCACACAAGTAGAAAGGAACCAGCTCACACACGCTGAGTTCAGTTCACCATAAATCGGGATTTTTGCCATCCGCCGGGACAGGAAATGGAGCTTTCGTAGAGAAATCCCTGTTTGCATCTCAGATTTTGAATCTCTACGGCCTATTTGCCTTCTGAAAAAATACCAAAAAGTACAAGATGACCAATAAATCATCTAAGAACTTTACATACTCTTGGTAATGCAGAGATAAGCCAACAGGTCTATGATCATTGTCCAGATAGGAGCAGAGCTTCAAATTCCTTTCACCATTTATCTATAAACTGGAAAATACAGACTGCTTCATCTGATACCTTCAGATTTACCACTTGGTTCCTACACTTTTAAGCTTTTCCTACACTCATCCTTTCCCACAAGAAATAAAAGCATTTGGAGTTCAGGGAAGGCTTTCCTGCTTTCCTGTACGCTCCGGTTCACGCTCCATTACTTCCTACCCAGAGACAGAAACACGAACCTCTGATAAACCTACCAGAACAGCAGCATGGAGCAAATCCACCACTTATTTACCACTGAGCTGCACTTTTCCTTAAAATTCTTCCATTACTCTCTAATTTCCAGTTTAATTTTGCGTGTGTTCCACTGCAGGGTTCACAGCGCCAGCGCCGCGTCAGCAGAGAGATAGGAAATGCTGATAAGAGGAGCTTTTCTGCTGGCTCCAGAGCATCATCTCTGAGCAAACAGCTCCAACTCACGGAGCAAACAGAAGCTCCTTCTCATCAGCAAAGTGGCAACAGCACTGAAAATGCGGCCACAGTAGCAGTGTCAAAGGAGGGGCAGAACTGTCCCCGTCTGGCTGCTGTGACCACAGCACGAGGATGCTGCAAGGACAGAGGAGGAAAATACTGAATTTATTCTGTGAAACACCTTCAACATCACGACAGGAGCAGGAGCATCACACCGGCAGCAGGAGTTTTCTGTTCATAGTTGAGGCTCACCCAAGTATCAGTGCTGGTGTTTCTACACTCACCAACAAACAAGGCTTGGAACTCAATGTAATGACACAATGATGATTTTACAAAGGTTCTGGATGTATGGAAAAAGAATTTGGGGTTCTAACAACACCCCATGAACAAGCCAAACCTCAGCCATTTGGGAATGGTGTTTATTCCAAAAACAAGTTCTTAATTTCTTTCTTTTGAACTGCTACAGTAGTCAGTGGACTAAAGCAAAAAGCCATCCAGGTTTTTCCACTGACATGCAGAAATGGCATAATCCATTAACAGAAGTGCTCTTCATTAATGTCCCCTACCTCTCCATTTCCCATAAAATGGCAAATAATGGCGAGAAACAAAAATAATACTGAATTTCCCATGAAAACACCAAGAAAATATGTTAAAATGTAGACCAATACTAAATGGCATCTCCAGGATTCAAGGAAATGTCTGTAAGGTATTTTCCTAGAAAAAAAGTTATTCTGGAAGTACCTGTTTAAATTTTTCCCCCACTTTTCTATCAGGGTACTAATGTACTTGGATCTGTAGATTCAGTTCTAGAGAAAAAGCTCCCTGTTCCTATGAAATTATTTAAGTCAGGCTGCTTGGTAATAGGAGGAACAGAGCTCTTAACTTCAAAATCAAGGCTATAATATTCCAGAGAAGTCACATGAAATTAGGCAGCTGAGTGGAACTACTGCCACAGTAGCAGCCAGGTTCCAAGAAATGGTTATTAGAAGTAGACATTTCATTGTCAGCTTCAGCTTTTGGGAAATCTGAAGTACTTGACACATGAGGGAATGTTTGGTTCTTTTTCCTAGATTAGAAACCTGCTTTAGGGATGGTTTGTATGCTCCTCTGTGGCTCCAAGCCTACCTGGTTTTTATCACTAAAATCACTACAAAACCCACCTTCAGCTTAATAGCTATCCCCAAAGAAAGAAAAAGCCTGATTTATTTCATACAGGAGTGAAGAAACTTGTCCCAGATGCCTCTGTTTCTTCCATCCTTCCCTTTTTGCAGCAAATATCCCACTCTAGGATGCAGAGACAAGTTGTTTTCTCTAAACACTCAGCAAAATGTTAGAAAAGACAAGACCCCTGAACACAGACCACACCGGCCTCAGGGAACAGTTAAACCAACCCAAAACAATCCAGCAGTGAAATTCAAGCCTGCCTCTGACTGCTGCAAGTAAAAGCTGCCAATTTAAGGTTCCAATACAGTTCCTTTCCCTACAGAAAATGACGAGGCTCCAAAGCTGCAATGAAACAAATCCCGACAGCTCCAACAGAGCAAGTAACTGAACAGCTCCCCACAGTCCAGCTCCACACCAATATCCTGACATTCCCTGTGGCTGCTGTGTAAGGTGATGCATGGAACCTGAAGATGCCAATCCTAAAAATTCCGCTCTTGCTGAAAACTTTGTTTCATTACAAAGCAAAGCTGGTCTTCCCAGCCACTGAAAGAGACGTTTCTAAGCCACAAGTAAAATAAAGCTCCCCCAAGCCAAACTAATTTTGGAGCCTCCACAGTACATCCCTGACCTGCAGAGGATCTGTTACAAGAAATATCACTCTGGATTGTCTGTTGAGTCATAGTATAAACCAGGTACCAGGAGGATCACCAACAGTGCAGGTGAGGGAAGAGTAGATGCTGCCAGAGTTATTTTCTCACGTTCAAGATGTATTCAATCATTTGTATTTAGTAGTCTGAATTAAGGCCTTTGCACATTCCATTTGGAAAACAAGGGGGTTTTTATAAGGAGTGACAACATAAATATTCTAAAACCTCCACTTGCGAAACACTCTGTGCATGAACAGAATGTAAAACCTTCCCTGAAAGCAACACATCACTGATAAAATTACAGAGCAACCTCTAGTTCAGAATTCTCTTTTTCAGTTACAAATAACCATGGAAAGGTCCACGTTTTCAGAAAAGTGGTTTTGCTCCTGTAGCAATGAGTAGGAAACACAATACTTATAAAATTAATGTTAAAATGGAGCAGGTCCTAGCTAATTCTAGCAAGTTTCAGGTTAACTATGGCAGCCATAAATCCTACCAGCTTTGAAGACAGCTTTCCCTTTCAGCTTGTTTGATAAAGATGTGGCAGATCAAAGGTTTCCCTGTCCATATTCACATCCAGAAACTCCACTTTACACCACACCTACAATGAAAACGCTCTGGAAACAATGATAGTTTATTTGTTGTTAATTTCAGCTTTTAGGTCAGGCTTTTGTATACTGAATTATTCTTAATTCTTCATTTATGTTCCATCACTTAATCAAGGTTCACTGCTGCTGCACGGGCATTTAGAGAGTATTCAGAAAATACTAGAAGTAGGAGTAAAGAGACAAAAATCTGCGTTGCTATAGCTAAAATATGTGCAGTCTAGAACCACCTCCACTAGGTACCATCCTACTCCTCCAAACTGGGAATATTCAAAGTATCTTCTCACTCTGTCAAGCTGCACATTCCAATCCCCAGCAAGACTTAACAGGCAGGTCCATGGGGTCAGCTCTTTCCATCCCCAGCCAGTTACTATCAACAATTTTAGCCACTATCTGCATCTCCCCACATTTAATACATTTAAAACTCTACTATAAACTGCTGCTGAGACTTGCTTAAGGATCAAGTCAGCTAAGATTGCTAAACATATGCAACTCTTCAATGGACATATGGTTAGTTTAGAAATGCAGCTGAGGCTGAGCTTCAATACATCATCATCTCTAGAAAGCCCTGACAAAAATCAAGCATTCAGTGACATTTTTGCTTAGGCACAGGTAAAACTAGAGAGCAGAAGAACATAATCATCACCTTTTTAACTGTAAAATAGTAATGTGAGCACAAATGATCATCAGTATCAGAATGCTGAAATGCTGTTTCCACCCTGCAAATGGAAATGCAAACAAACTGGGAAGGCTGTTAAATAGACTCAGATTTTTAGCCCTCAAACAATAGTAGATCCCACCAGCTGTCTCAAGGAACATGTACGTTCTCTCCTGAAAACTCGACATCCTGGAGATTGGGATGCTGTCAGACAACAATCAAAAAGCAAAAATGCCTTCCTACAATGCCAGAAGAACAGAAACCCTGCAGCTTCTGTTGTCTACAAAACCTGTTGCTTTCTCTGATGTACATGTATGCACATATGTAGATAAGAGTGTACCTACAGACCTATATAAATTACGTTTACACTCAAATAAATCAATCCCTTGGTCAGTCTGTCTATCAACCCATCCACATTTTATCAAACATCTCTAGGCAGGAGAGCACAGACAAAATGCATTTAAAACTTGATATACAACAGTGACAGGGGAAAAATTCAGTGTTCTTCCCACCAGGTAGTGAATTAAATGCAAGAATCACAATAGCATTCTAATGTTAAAAATAGAATCCAGAACACTTTCCCTTCTGCTGCCAAACAAGCCAGTGAAAAAAAATGAGCTACTCCCAAATCACAGCTTGGGACATGCAAGATTTAACATGATATGATTATTTTTTTTGGTGCAGAGAAACCTAAAAAACCTATCATTTCTTTTTCTGGAAATAGAAACTCTTTTGTCACTCTTGTTTCAAATGTGACATATTTTGAAGGGCTGTTATTCCTTAAATAAAGACAGCCGAAAATAATGTCAAAACCAGGGGCTAACCACTATGGAAATCACAACTTAAAACTGCTTGTACATGTGTAGTTTTCTAAGGGTGACACCTTTCATTTCTACTTCCTTGGTGCTCTCATTAGGTCGGGATAAGGTCGAAGTCAATACCCAGGGAAAGAAATGCATTCACACCAAAGGTGGGAAGTTTTTCTTTGTGTTATGTGCGGGATGTGGCTAAAGAAAATCACATTAAATCCCAAAGTTAAATAATGTGGGTTTCGGCCAGGACAAGACATTTGGCAGAAGTCAGGATCTTTATGAGTAAATCTCATTCCAGGCACAGATGGCAGCTCACAGTAATATCTATAGAAATGAGTTACAATTTGTATTTCCTTAACCACCTACTTAATTAAGTTCTTCGTATGTGAATGCAGCAAAAGGCAGCCTCCTTTATATTCTTTTAACTTTATTTTTGTGTGCTTATGCACTGTAGTCATAATCACAAAGATGTTACAGTCAGGGTTGATAAATCAGGAGAACAATCAGCATAGCAAAGAATAATGTGCCAGTTTTGTACACTTTTGTATGCAGTAGTAATTACAGCCACTCAAAATGGTGAAATCCCCTGTTTAGGTTTGAGTCAATGCCCTGCTGATGGGTCAGTACTCTGGAAAGCCACTGCTGTCTTCTGGAAGTGACCTAAAAAGCTTAATTGAACAGTGACAGATGTAACCAGCTGTTCTGTCACATAATTTTATAGAATAAGGAAAAACAACTGCATAAATGACAAAGCATTCCAGTCTGGGGGAAGAAAAGGGAAAGAGTTCAGAAACCTGAAGGTGAGCCAATGTCTCTCAGGAGACTGTGGTCTACCTGCTTGGGATAAAATGAGTTAGCAAGATTTACAGAAAACACCACGAGGAGCCAGAGCTCCATCCCATCTCCCCTGGACTTCTTTTTCAATGATCTTCCCCCTGTGCACTCTCAATCTGGAGTCACTGAGCGCTCCAGGAGTTGCATTTAAACAGCTCTTAAGAGTCACCCACGGACCTGTCCCCTTTTACGCCTTCCAAGTTTGTGATTCCGGCCTGTGTAGTGATCTGAGGCCTCGCATGATGTGGGTAAGTGGATTTAAGCGAGCACAATGACAAAACTGGAGCCTGCAGAGTGCCTGCCCTGATGGGCACATTGTTCCTGGGTTACAGAGCCAGTCCATCCCAGAGCTGTCCTGCCCCCTGCTCACAGCCACCTCTGCTGCTCCCAACAAGGCCCCAGCCTGTGTTACCTGCACCGTGATGAACCCGGTGACTCTGATTTTTTGCGTTTCAGAAAAAAAAAACCCCAACAACTCTCTTAATTCCAAAATTTAGAATCACAGAAGGGATGGGCTTGGAAGGGACCCTCAAAACCATCCAGTCCCAACCCTCTGAGGATGTACAGGGTTAAAGTTCAACAAGGCTCGAAGCTTTTGTAATATTAAAACCGGGAAGAGAATTCAGGCCTGGTTTGAGAAGCTGAACTGAACCTGAGGATTTTACTCAGTCTTAGCCACTGTGAGTGAGATCAACATCAGATCAATGCATGAGGCTTCTTGTGAGTGCAAATGTCAGCACAAGCTGACACTGCAGTTGCTTGTTCTTTAAGTGGTCTCCAGCCACACACAGCCAGGGAGAGGGAAAATTCTCCAGCCAGGCCAGAGCAAAGAGAGCAGGCAGAGCTAACGAAGCAATCCCATGCTATTTCTCCCTTTTTATCTCTTTTGGAGGGCAATGAGCCGGTGTTGGTGTCCTTCCAAAGGCACACATCATTAAAGCCCCAACACTTTTTAGTAGTTGTGCTGCATATTGCAGTATAAGCACAAAATTCCCTTGGGAATGTCATCCTGCCCATGTGCAAATTAAGAGGAAAAAAAGAAAACTAGAGAAGACTTTTTTCTTCCAACCCTGAAAATGATGTGGAAACTATTGTGGTTTTGAACTTTGGCTGCTATAATTTAAAAAATATTAATTAAAAACAAGACAAAAGTTTGGAGATAATCCCTCCAATTAGCCAGCAGGACTCTACATTTGTGTTCTAGGAAAACAGAAGGGTTTGTGGTTTGGGATTTTTTTAAGTATGAAAAACCACAGGCCTAGTGTTAAAAATTTTATTACATTCCCAGGATTCACTTGAGGACTAAAGAAAAACTTGTGCCTCCTGAGGCCATCAACATTGTCCTGAAGGCTGAGGACATCTTTCCATTAGTGCCTGAGCACTGTCCTTCAGGTGAGCAGTTCATGCTGAGGGCTTTAAAAGGATATTTATGCTGAGGTATCAGCAATTCATCAGCTATTCTATTTGGAATAATCACTTGCTATCACCTTGCCTATTTACAAAAGCAATGAGTTAAGCTGTATTTCCTGGGAACGCAGCAGAAACAAACAGCAGGAAGTTTCCGTACTCAAAAATCCCTGACTGTGCCACAATTCTGAAAAATGGTATTTTAATGTGCATAACCAGAGAAAAACCTAAACAGGGCCCAACAACAGCTGTCTCCAGATATTCTGGCCCCACTGACCTGCTGCCTTGCCATCTTGCCCCCTTCATTTTCTGTTGCAATGTGCAACTGCTCTGCTATTTTTGCCTCAGAGCTGAGCTATGAACCTTTGGGGGGAAAAAAGGAAAAAAAACCAATCCCATACTCATCTGTATTTATAACTCCATATTTATTTTTTTCTTCTAAGAAATACTGTATCAGTGCCTTGCTGAGCTGTGGGGTGGGACAAACTCAAATTTCTATCCAACCAGAGCTGTTTTCCCGCTTTACACTTTTATTGTTACACAGTCTCTTGCTATCACTGCCTGGGGATATCTTTACTGAGAAAAAAGACTGAATTGCTTCTTCCACTGAGCCTGAAAGAAGGAAACTGGCACAACTCTAAAATCTCTTTCAGAATTCTCTTCAAGACCCTGGTCTATACTGGCAGGAATTACTGTCTTTCAAAAAGAATTTTAGGAAAAAACAACTCTGATTTGATTTGGCAGGGGAATTACTTTTCAGGGTTAATTACTTTGGCAACAGATTTAAATAGATAACCATCCATTCAGCAGATTTAATGACTAAAAAGAACTCTCTTGTTGAAAGATGACAGGGAGGATTCTGCATGATTGCAGTTCCAAGTATGATCAGTAAGTTAACCTGGAAAACAGCTGGGTTGTCACTACAGTTAGGCAAAAATTAAAAAAAAAAAAAGAAAAAAGCACAAGGATCACCAAAAACCAATTACAACTGTGAAGGACAGCAAACACTGGATAACTTTGTGGCAAACATCACTGAGCACTGCAAAAAGAGCTCAGGCACAGGGGCAGGGGAGGGCTGGGGAACAGCGTGAGGGACACGCTCCAACCCAACCCAGCCTCCAAGCACAAGAACAGGGACCCCAGGCCTCTCCTCACCTCTCGTGTGAGATGGGCCTGGGAGACACATCCCTGCTCTGTTCCCTTCTCTCCCTGCCTGCTGTGGCAGCTCAGAGCAGCAGCTCCACGGATGGCCAAGAGCCTGTCACACATCCCAGTCCCCAGCCCGGATCCACTGCGGTGTTAAACCTCACGCAACATTTTCAGGTTTCCCCAGGGAAACCCACCACGGGAGTTTTTTAAGCACATGCACCTCAAAACGCCATCCTTGCTGCAGCTCATGCTCAGGAGGAGTTACCCTGGGTAAGAGGGAAGGTTCAGGAGGAGAGTGTGTCTAAGAGTCCTCACTCTGCCCAGCAGAGGTGCTTTGCTCCCCTCGAGGGGGGTTAGGCTTGAGCACTGAGTGAGCTTCAGCTCTTGGCACAGACAGGACCAAGGAAGGATTCTCCTAGAAAAGCACAACTTTCACCTTAATCTAATTTAAAATATGGCTTGAGACACGTTCCAAGAGAGCCCCTTTTGCTGCGTGCCTCCACCTCAGTGAACCTCCACACGAAATGCATTAAAACAGAGCAGCACTGGACCACAGGCAGCCAAATAAAATCCTGCTGGGCAGGATGGTGCTCTGTTTTGGAAAGAAAATATGGGATGCTCCTGCACTCCAGGTTCTCATGGAAAAATCTAATTCCTCAGGCAACCCATGCAGAACACTGGGACTTCTGCCTTTTGAGAGGGCACATCTGGTCTCCAAAAAAAGCTTAATACAGGAGTTACAGGGTAAGTCAAACTGAGATCACCTGTGCAAAATAATTTTTCACTATTCAAAAAACTTGCTCAGAGTAACCAGGAGGCTGGAACTTGCATTGTGCATTTAACACAGCACAAGCAGATCATAAATTGTCATCATAAAAATTATAGGTGTGTAAATCTCAGCAATATATTTATGTGGGAAAAAACCTCAACAACAAGTCACATAGAATTCGAAATAATTGCAGTCCTTGGCAGCTGTATGTATTGATCACAGATTAAAAATAATAACTTACACTATTTCCAACAATTATCCTTTTACATAAGAAGCAGAAGTTCACTGTTTGAGACTACTGGCTGCTTCATCTGATCTTCCCAAAATCTATCTCTTTTTAAAGGTTTTTTTTGTTGTTATTGTTGTGCATGTTCCATCTAATAAAAAAATTATTTGATATTTATGAGGAAAAAATACTGTCAAATCAGGTGTCTGTTGAACTCAACTACTTTCTCCAGCTCACTAGTAACTATATATAATGCAACAATCACATGGAATTCTTTTGATAGTGGCCAATAATATGATAAAACTAAAATAATTATTAGCATTGCTGATTGGGAGAATGCAATCAAACCTCTGGATGTTTGATCAGATTAGCAAACCAAAAGAAAGTCAAAGCTCATCTAAATAATATTTATCTGAGTTTACTTCCTACTACTGTGATGTGATATGATGGATGTTGAATGAAGTCTGTTATCCATCAGCTCCTGGGCTGCATTCAGTTTTAAGGAAGAAAACAAAAAAAAAAAGGCTTATCAGAATGGAAAAAGCAAATCCCATATATCAGGCATGGTCACTATAAATAAAAGCTTTACATAGCATAATAATTCCTTACAAGTCTTTGCATTAGGAGACATTCAAATTATGGAATAAGCATGTTACAAGTATGGCCTATTCAGTCTCCTAGCAGCCAACGTGACCAAGCGTTTGTGAGGGAATTATGGAAAAGATCCATGGCAAGGGCCTGGGCACCCTCCCCAAGGCAGCTGGCAGTGCTCTGGGGAGCTGGAAGGGAGAAGAAGACGAACAGCCTTGTTCCTGTCACATTCCTCCAGAGCCAAGCTGAAACACAAAGCGAAAGGTGCAGCCTTCCCAGAGGTGTTACAAGTGCGGGAGGCAAACTTTCTAAAAATTAAGGCACTAGATACTAAATAACACACTGCAGGCAGAACACCAGCAATAAACCCCACTTGTTCATTAAGTACGGACTAATTCCAGATTTTGTAAGTGACTTGTGTATAGGTCATGTATGTAAGAGCTCATAAAGGACTTCAGATTGATTTCTTCAGCTGGGTTTGGCTATCAACACTTCCCATATGCCTTAGAGACGTTTGTCTTTCACTTCAGGCTACAATCACATTTTGGTCTAAGATCTCACTCTTGTTAGCCCAAAATCCTCTTCTCAATTCTTCGATGGCTGTGGGCCTCCTGTCACCTTGTTGTCAGCAGTTCCCACTTCAACTGCTGTTCACCGAGAGATTAAAAACATCCAAATGTACTTTGATAAAGCAGAACTTTCAAAATACACTGTGAACTTTTGTGATCTTTGCCTCCTCCAACGTGCAGATACAAAAATGTAGGTTCTAAGTGAGAAACTTCTATTTCATCCCCCAAGAAGCTGTACAAGGTAAAACAGGGTAAATAAAGTTGTTACTACACTGCCTGTTGTTGTAAATGGTCATCTAAAGATGGTTATTCTACTTCAGAGTCGTGCTGATGACCTCAGACACAAAAGAAATATCTGTCCTATTGTTGTCACAGACCAAAAGCAACCAACAAACAAACCTCAGAGCTCTGAAATAATAATATTGGCCCCTTAACCCAGCTAATTATGCAGTGAAAGGAATCATCTTTTTGTCTTCTTCAAGTCCTTTCACATGGAAAACCATAAAAGAAAAGCCTTGTAAGTTCAAGACATATCTAATTTAAATTTTTTTAAAAAGATCTAAGCAGACAAAGCATACACATGCACATAAACTCCAAAATGAGTTACTTAAAGCCATTAAAGTTTGTACAGCCAGAAGCCTAATTGAATTAATGGGACAACTTTGCCTTTTGAATTTCTGATGTTGAAACAGAAAAAGCTGAGTGTAGAAAGTGGGAAAAAGATGGTAGTTGGGGTAGTCAAACCAAATGCCACAGTACAAGTATCTCCAGATTATTTCTAATCACTAATATCTATGAGGCAGAAAAAAACCTGAGGCAAGCACTGTGCACACTGTGCCACCAGTAAATTGCACTAAAACTGCAAAACAAATGCTAATTAACATTAAAAATCCTGATAAAATATGATTTTAGCAGGTATTTAAACTTCTGGTAAAGTATCCTTGTCATCCACAGAACTCAAGTTATCATTTATGAAGTAGGATATTGCTTACTAATTAAGCTTACTTATTTCTATACACACCTCTTTTTATCCACAGTAGTATTTTCTAAAAAAATATTACTTCTAAATGCCTTCAATAAGAAATAACATCTTCACAGCTAATATGGCCTCAGTAATAACAGCTCGCTCTGCATTTCACATTTTTACCCAACTGCAAAACTCATCATCTTTCAATAAAAGATGTCTATCTATTGAAGTCTTCAAAAAACACACCAGGAAAATTTAAATTATAGCAGGAAGCTGAACTTGACATTAACCTAGATCTGTTTTGTGAAAAAATACATGAAAATAATTATAGATGCTATAGAGATAAGCCTACATTTTACGATAACTTGTTTTTGAGGGTTTTTTTGAGTAGTGAAATTTAATTTTATAAATTATTAATTAAAGGAGGAGACATCCAAGCAGTACCTTGAAATCAAAAGTGTGTCTCTGAAAAGCTGAGAAATTTATGTTAAGAAATAGAAACTCAGTCAACAGAACTGTAAAATAATCGGAAGTTAACTACATCAAGTACCACTAAAATAAGTGGTCTGTGTAGAAAAAAATCAGTGTTTTCTATGAAACTGGTAGTGAAAGTGGAGAGTCCAAAATGAAATCACAGCCTTACAGGATTATTTTGGTTGGGAGAGATCTTTAAAGTCCATCCAGTCCCACCCCTGCCATGGGCAGGGACACTTTCCACTATCCCAGGTTGCTCCAAGCCCCAGCCAGCCTGGCCTTGGGCACTTCTAGGGAGGAGGCAGCCACAGCTTCTCTGGGAAATCCATTCCAGGGCCTCAGCACCTTCTCAGAAAAAACCTTCTCCCTCAAGTCTACTCTGAAACGACTCTTTTAGTCTAAAACCATCACGCCTCATCCCCCACTAAAAAATCTGTCCCCATCTTTCCCACAAACCCCCTCTAAATATTGAAAGGCCACAGCAGGGTCTCCCTGGAGCCGTCTCCTCTCCAGGCTGAATAACTCCAGCTCCCTCAGAGCCTGTCACCCGAGGGACACTCATCTCTTTGGTGACAGCTTCATTCCAAGTGCCAGCATGGGGAGGAACAGGAGCAGAGAAGGGAAGGAGTGGGCCACGGAGCTCCAGATTGGCAGCACGAATTCCATCTCTCCCTGTGGGAAGCAGCAGGGCAGGAAAGGTGCAGGTTTCAGCTTCCTCGCTGCTCCCTGCAGTTCTTTTCCCTGGAGAGCCCCCCCAGAGCTCTCCGGATCCCTCACAGCAGGGCTTGGGGCACCTCAGGCTGCTGAGTGCCTGAGGAGCTTTCCCTCTCCTGCTGCTACCCGGAGCTAAAGAGAATGAACTGCCTTTCTTCCCTCAGGACACAGGAAATATTCCAGAGGAAGGAAAGGAGAAACCCAGCAGCTTCATTTGTATTCACAGAAAGAGAATATATATATATATCTGTATCATATTCTCAGGGTGGAGATCTAATCGTGGAATGGGTGGGATGCAGTTCAAATCTTTCTGTCAAGCAGAAAGTAACATACATATACATATAAGTAACATACATTTATATATATATATGTGTGTATATATATATTAATAGAATTATAGAACTATTCTGTTTGGAAAAAGATCACCGAGTCCAACCATTCCCCCAGCACTGCCCAGGCCCCCTCTAACCCAATCCCCAGGTGCCACATCCACACAGCTGTTAAATTCCTCCAGGGATGGGGACTCCAGCACTGCCCTGGACAGCCTGGACCAGAGCTGGACCATCCCTTTAGTGAAGAAAATTTTCCTAATATCCAACCTAAACTTCCCCTGGCACAAGTTGAGGCCATTTTCTCTCAAATGTGATGGGACCATCTTGAAAACATGGATAGTTCCAATGTAATGGGTGTGCACTAAATGCTGACTGTGTGCCATTTATGTTTCCAATAAAAAATGAAAATAATAATAATAATAATTAGTACTGAATAATAATATTAATTATGGTCTGAAAGAGGCTAATCACAGGAACTAATATACATGAAGGACTGTCAACACATTGATGTTTCTGCAGCATGATCTGCCACATTCTCCTACCCACAAGCTTTTACTTTCTTTTCAGTTTCTTTTAAATAATTACAGCTGGAGAAGGCAGTTAAATCCCTGATATAAACATGTTTCAGTGAGTTTTTTGGGTTGAGTTATTCAGATCAGTAAAGCAGTACCTCTGGTTTGAATAGCACTGGTGAGTGTCAATACAGAAAGCATCTGTAAAATGGGAGTAGAGCCATCTGCTATTAATGTGTGGTCACTAACAGAACACATTCATTGTGGACTTTTTAGAATTTAGGAAGAGAAAAAAAGGGAATAAATGAGGAAAAGCTAGGCAAACCTTACAGTGCATGTCCCACCATCACCCACAAGCCTGACAATTTAGGCCTGGGGAAAAGAAACAACAGCAAACTAAAAAGCACAAAGCAACCTCGTGTTTGCTGTTTTCCTTTCCTTTTCCCTCTTTCCAGCTCTTTTTTCCCCCTAAGAAAAGGCTCAAGCTTTTAATCTCAAAACATCTCCTGAAAATTACAATTCCCCAAATCAACAGTCACATGAATGATTCCACAAATTATACCATAAAAAGAAAAAATTCTCTTTAGTTACTAGATCTTCTCGCAAATATTTCACAGATTACAATTCCCTTCCACAAAGGGTCCCAATATTCTCCTGGAATTAAACTGGTGGAAGTGGCTTGCTACATTCCTGCAGCTTTTACAACGGCTGGAATGGGTCCTAAATGAAACATAATACAGCAAATAACAAAATGATGAGCTTTCTCAGAAGGACAAGGACTGCAAATGTCGATTATTACCTTTCAAAAGAAGTAGTTTCCTACATATATTGTGAGTTTTGCAATTTGATAAAGCGGCTGGGGAGAAATGATATTAAACATATAAATTTTCTTTCTCTGTTGCAGATTGATTGTAGTGAATTAGATTAAATCTACAGCTATTTTGTTTTGGTTTTGAGAGCTTGTTTGGAGTCAGTTGGCTGCAGAAATACCATTTTGCCAAGCCCCACTGGCACAGACGAGGGAGCTGAATCGATTAATACGTGAAGAGTTATTTTGGCAAAATGACTGACGTGGGCAGCTGACAGCCCAATCCCATCTCCCACCTGCAGGGATAGCTGCTTCCTGCTGGAAGGGGCCACCTCCAAGGCAGCGGGAGCCTTTTCCAGCGGGAAGCAGGAGCCAAGGCTGGGTGGGCAGGGGTGCAGAGCTGCCTGAGCCGTCCCTGTCCCCGCCGGGTTCTGTATCCCGGTCGTACAACCCGGTATTTCTCACAGTTGCTTGGAGACAGTTGCTGTGTTACAAGTCAACTGGAGCTGTAAAACAGCACCACGGGCACAGATTGGTGATACTCTGTCAAGGGGGATCTTGTACTTGCTGACTGCTCAGGGCTCTCTCTCTCTCCGTGCACTTGAAGATCCAGAGATTTAGGTATTTAGGAGGGAATTCTGTCCTCACTGATACACTTGTGATCTGTGTTTAATACCAAAGTAAACCTTTGAAACTGCACTGATCATTTCCCGGTGTTGAATTTTGCTCCCAGTATTTTTCGAGTTGCACGAAAAAATGTGGAGCTTGTCGTTATACAGGACAAGGGAAGTATTTCACACACTTGTTCAATAAATAAAAGACATATTTTACAAATTAGTAGCTGCATTTTGTTCTTGCTCAGTACCAGGATATATGAAATACATTCCTCTCTCTTATGAATATGAATCTGTACCATGTGTCAGAGCTACCTGACATGAAACATGAAGAATTTAATTTACTGCCACTCTTTCTGTCCCTTAGCAGCTTATCCTTGCTCATATTTCTGACATCTTTTGCACTTTGCATGCATGTATTTTAAGCCAACCATGAAATAGAGGCCCAAATACATTTAATGAACAGAAAGCAGAAATACCAGGATCCCTGAGTGCTCTGCAAAGCTGCTTTCCAGCTGGTCAGCCCCAGCATGTCCTGGTGCCTGGGGTGATTCCTCCCCAGGAACACTTCCTTTGACATACTCAGCATTGGCATCTACTGCTCTTTTAGCCAAGCTCCAAATGCTTTGCTGGTTTTCAATTATGCCCAAGATCCTACACCTGATTATTTTTGTACAGATTTAACAGGACAGCTCACAGAGCACAGCCCTCAAAAACTGCACTCCTTTTCCCTGTATTCTGAAACCAGTCCATTTATCTCTACCCTTTATCTCTTATCCCAGGAGGTCATTTTCTCTTACCACACAATAACCTGGTTTTCAAGCACATCTTTCCCAAGGTCCAAATGAAAGCTGAAGGCAGTTACCCATACAGCCACCAATTTCTTCCAAAAACATGACTTCCCATTTGGGAATCACTAAGGTTGGAAAAGACCTCCAAGATCATCAAGCCCAGCTTTTGACTGAACACCGCCATGCCCCTGAACCATAACATGAAGTGCTACATTTTGGCTCCTGGAGGCTGGTGAGTTTTTTAATCCCTTTTCTAGCAATTCTAATCTTTCTGACATCAGCACCAGCTCTCCAGCTGTGGGAGCATTTCTGATTCAGTTCTCAGGTCGTTATCTCAGTGTCCTGAGGAAGCAGCCACATCCCAAACTCCTCCATAGCTGGACTGTGACTAAGAACACTATGAAGTTTCCATCTATAACATTTTCTTTCAACAGTGCTGCCTTTTAAAGGTCCATCACCCTTCAGGTCTGCTGACCTCTGGCAGACCTCCCTATTCCTGGCACATTTGAAAGAAAAACTTCTATCATCAGATTTTTATGCCTTTGGCTACTTCTTCCTCAAAATCTATTTTGGTGAGCCATACGACAGAGTTTTAACTCTGCAGGGTTTAAAGTCTTTTCTCCCTTGTTCATATTTCCAGTTTTAAATGAAAACTTCCTAATTCTAAGTGACACTGTTTAGAAGCCATTTAACAACACCGTCTTTTTTGGTGGCTGCACTCCTAACAGACAATAAAATGAGGAAGAAAAGAAAAAAACCATTCAGATAACTTTTGTTTTAAAAGGTGTCTCAGGAAGGCAAATATGTGTAGAAGGATGCTAAATTTCCAGTCTCAGAGCAAATAAAAATACTTGAAGAGCCAAAGAGAAATCCTGTTTAGCTTAATTCAGAAGAATGTTTTAATTTTGCAAACCAAGTATTGCTCTAGAATTGTTTAATTTTTCATCCTTGAGCTTGTTGTAGCAAGGGTTATCCTGCTTCATGCTGGGTTAGGCTTTCTCCAGAGCCATCAATCCACATAAAGTGCATCCAGACAGCTCCTTGGACACCAACCCAGCACAATTTTGAGAGTTCTCAGGAGCTGACCTGTGTCTCTCACTAAACTGATGAGGCAGCACTTCTCTGTGAAGCCCATTCTTTGCAGAAATATTTCATTATTTTCTACTTTTTTCTCTACTTTTCTGTATCCCAGAGACCACCAACTCAGGCCTCCTAGAACGGATGGCATGGAGCAGCAAAATTTCTTTTCAGGCCAAGCAAACTCAGTGAAATTTATCCAAAAGACCACTGATTGAATTAGGATATTTTAGTGACAAACCGAGTCACAAATGCGCGATTCCCGACCGTTAATTTACTAGGTCATATAAGAGAGAAAGAATTTGATCATAACGTTATACCACAGCTGTTTTATTTCAGATGTGGAACGAGGCCAAGGATTTGATAATTGTGCTGCTTCAATTAGTGGTGACTCGAGAGCTGGTGAAGTGGCATTGTTTGCTGCCAGGCAGGAAGCCCGGGGAAGCTCATTAACCAGCCCGAGGACGTCAAGGGCTGATCCACAACAGGCCATGGGAGGTGGCAGCACAGCAACAGCAGGGACCTTCCCTTCCCACACTGAGCACAGTTTGCAGCAGTTCAGCCTAAAATCTGCACTTCCCGGCAAAAAAATCTGCGCCTTCCAGCCAAAGGATAACTGGCAAAGTTGTCTGGGCCTATGTGAGATCTCAAAGAATCATGGAATCATTAGAATGGGTTGGGTTGGAAGGGATTTTAAAGATCATTTATTTCCAACTCCCCTGCCATGAGGGGGACACTTCCACTAGACCAGGAATCTGAAGATTCTCATAATCTGATAGAGCTGATTAGCATATCAGAGTGTCAGTAAAATCAACGTCTGTGGTCTCCTGTTCATTTCCCTGGAAGCTCAATCCCATATGCTTCTCCTTTCTTGCTCATTTCCCTGCATTAGAGCAGTTTATTCATCCTTCCTCTGCCCTGCCTCTATCAAAATACAGCCGTCCTATCCCTAAGGCAGTGATGTGCTGTCAATATTTTAATAATGTTACCATAACTCAGCTGGCCCCAGCCCCCAGCTCTCCGTGCAGGATCAGTGTCCTCTGCTGCTCTGGAAGTCACTCCACGCCGAAGTTGGGAAGCTTTTGCCTCAGCCAAGGAAAAAAGCTCACAGTGCTCATTATATTGGCACTGCAAATCTCTCCCTTGTAGAAGACAGACAAGGATGGAGGAAAGTTGTCAGCATTAACCACCGTGGCTGCCATTCTTATCTGACCTTGGGAGCGAAGGGGAACAGGGGAAAACAACGGATCACTCTTTATATTTTTCAAACTGCTGGAAAAAAATTGTCAGAGGGAGAATCATATCATCTTCCATTTTTATACTCTCACCTCCTTAGGAAGCTTATTCATATCCCTGTCTCTATTTAGGGTTCCTAACACATACTCATTGGTGCATTTTTGGAGGGGCACAGGGAAAGGGGGGGCAGGGGAGGCTCTGCTCCCCAAAATCCCCCTCCTGGTTGGCTGAGACACCAAAGGGTTAATAGTATTATTATTATTATTATTATTCCCCATCCTTTGCATTACTCAGAAAAATGCCGGCAGGCTGCCAAAGCTGCCACAAAACATGAACAGCCTGAAGAGATGGATACATATGGTGGCTGAGGCAGCTCCATCCAGCTCAGGCTGCCTCTGCTGTTAGGAATGATCAGAGAAAAGGGATCTCTCCGGACCACACAGGCCTGGGAATGCCTGGAAAACGTGACAGCACTTCAGGGAGCTGGACTCTCCTAGTTCCATACCAGCTCTCCCAGTGTTCTTGGGTTCTGAAGTTTATTTTGGGATTGAAATGAGGTGCACAATTTGGACATTTCTGCTTGAACCACAGGGTTATCTCCAGAACCTGACAGAGGAATCTGAGTGGATATCTGGCATTAACAACGAGATGACAAGACAAGGAGGAATGAGAGTTCTACAAACACAATCAATAGTTTCACCTGTTTAAGAATTCCTCCAAAAAGTGAGGATTTTACGTAGCCAAAATAATTTTTTAAAGATTGGCCAGGATTCCCAGATGTTAAAAAGTGCTGGATTTCTGCTGTTTTCTCCATATAAACAATATGTTACCAGCCTTACTAACATATTTTACTGCTGATGATCTCTGAGTGATTCAGTGCCTTGATACAAAGCCATAAATCTGACAATTTTCAAATGTTTAATTTTTCAAAACATGTACTGCCATTGCCTTCCTGCTGGTATTTATGTGGAAACACATGGACTGGATTTATCCAGCTCAACTTACATTCCTGCCTGAAGTGTCTTCTGAGCATTTGTGTCCCTAACCTGGGACAACCAGGCCCTTGTTCAGTGCCCAGCTGTGGTCTGGAGTCCTTAAGAAAGAGATCGTATCTACAGATTTTTTGAAGAAAAAATTTGCTATTTTATTTTTATTTGGATGGCTCTTAGTCTTTATTCCTTCTAGAAATAAGTTGCTGTGCATTTTCTACATTGCACAGTAAGTTTAGTAAACATTACATTTTAAATGAGGTTCTGTAATTCCAAGTCTAAGTATAACCTTCTTCCTTCAACCACTCCTAATATATCCTAAAATCCCAACAGAGCCATTCAGCAAAGCTATTAACTTGCAAATACAAAGTTGATCCTCAGATTGATATCTTGAAGCTTTATTCTGCATCACAAAACACCTCACAGTCTGTTAAACCATTGGATCAAAATGTCTCAGTAGGCTGACAGAAAAAAAAACAACTTGTGATCACTTTTCCCCCCCATTTTCTTGTTTTCTCCCCATCTCTTTCAGCTTCTGGGATTACATGTGTAAGGGTTTTCCTTCCTGATTTTTTCTTCTTGTTAGGAAAAAGATTGACAAAAGAAGAGATGTATGCTGGGATTACATTTTATCTATTTTTGGACTCTCTGCCTGTCTGATAGCAGCTCATCCACTACTTGGAGAATCTTACTCCAAATCAGAGTGAAACACTCAAAGTTGAACTTATCAAAGACGAGCGGAGGGCACTGAGACTGGATCTTACAAAACCTTGTAAATACAGATTATCTATATTGAAAGCATCAAATAAAATCTTGTGCTAGGAACAGACGGGGCTTGCAGAGAGCAGGAGCATCCCTTGGGAATGGATTATTGAGCCTAAGCTTGCCCACATCACTCCAAATTCCACATTAAGCAAATTCTCAAGTCTGCAGATTGAAGATCCCATTTGATATTTAGGATATGAAAGACCAGACGGGCAGGAACCTTCCCACAACTACAGACAAAGTGATTTTTTTAATGCCTGTCATTGTAATGGGGCAGTTTTCAGAGTAAACTTCGTGGTGAGAGAGTTCTCAGTGTGCACAGGCGAGAACAGGAACCAATGTGAATCAAAACTAATTAAAATAATAATTCAAAAGGGACACTTCTCCCAAAGATATTACTGCAGAATAATAAAGAAGTTGCTGTGAAAACATGGCATGTTTTATTGAAGGCAGCATTTCTTTATTCGGATCCCTATGGACTGGAAACCAAAATCCAAAGGGAGGAAAAATGTGTTTCTTATCTATAGAATATGATAAAATTGAGATATTAGAAGGGGAAAAAAACCCTAAACCAAAACACCACAAGAAAGACCAAAAGCAAAAAAACAACAAAGCACTGCTATTTTCCTATGGAGACAAATAAATAATAATAGAGTTTGCTAAAATGTGGATTTGCACAATCATGGCAATTTGAAAGTTAATGCTTAGAATGGGTCATACATCTCCCAAAAATTGCTGTCATGTCACTGCTCTGATGCTGATTATGAGTAACTGTGTTAAAACTCTCTGGGTGGATAATTGCCTGGCAGCAGCATTTTTGCATATAAGATCATCACTAAAAAAAAAAAAATTAAAAATAAACAACTTTTACATCTTGCTACATCAAAAGGTCTTTAGAAATATGTAAATTGCATTAATGACATTCATTTGTACATTAAAAGCAGCAAAACAGATAATGTAAAACTACTTAAAATACCAAATGTTTTTTAATATTCAGAGAGTCAAGCTGAGGCTTCAGTAGTAATCTAGCAATTAGATATGGGTTAGTATGCAAATGGAGGAGGAATTTCAGTCATTAAAAATTCCCCTGTAATGCTGGGAAGGTGACAATATTCCTGTGTGAAAAATGTATTCTTGGTGAGTTTTACAACAGTGTCACGTATTGTACCCGTTCATGTTTTTATGTTCCAAACCCTTCCCTGTTTTCTAAGGTTAAAGACAAGAATTTACCAACTACATGATCTTTTCAGAGATGGAAAAACCTATCCATACAACCTTTCTATTCCAGTTGCCAAGGCCACCTCTGTTAACACATCCTAGTCTATCCAAAATGAATCTAACTTCCATTTCAATCTGCCTTGAAAAAGGACAAGAAAAAGTCAGTGCCTGAATTACAAGATTTAATGTAGCTGCCTTAGGTGCATTTGAATAGCTCAGAGAGGATCCAGCCTTCAGAGGATTTATCCACCATGGGACTGTTTTGAATGCCCTGTTTCCAGTTCCAGTGAAGCAGCTGAAACCAGAGCACTTGGACAGAGCAACTGCAGAAAGCTGGAACTGCCTCACAGAACCCTAAAACCCTGCAAGTAACCCCAACTTCTTTGCAAGGACAGAACCAGAAAATGCTTTAGGTTGGAAAAACCCTCAAAGTTCCCAGAGTCCATCCATTCCCCCAGCACTGCCAAGGCCACCTCTGGCCCATGTCCCCAAGTGCCACATCCACACAGCTTTTAAATCCCTCCAGCAGTGGTGACTCCACCACTGCCCTGGGCAGGCTGTTCCAGACCCTTCTTTCTGGGAAGATATTTTGTCCAATATCCAATCTAAACCTCCCCTGGTCCAAAGTGAGGCCATTTCCTCTTGTCCTGTTCCTTGGGAGAGGAGACAGAGGGCATCATGGCCTGAAAATGGCAGCAGTTGCCCAATTTTGCAGTGTTTGCTACCAGTCAAGGCATGGGCAAGTTTCTGAGCTGCCAAAGAGAAATATCAGGTCTCAATCCTGAGGTTTTCACCTTTACACATGGAACAAGACTTACCCAGAGAAAACCTCCTCAGCAGAGACTCAACGGGAATAAGTTCAAGCAGCTTTGGACCCACACCGTAAGAAAGGAGCAAAAGGACCAAAGTTCTGAACAGCACTTCTGCAGAGGTTTGCTTGGGATACAGAGAAGAAACAGGGAAGAAATTGCAGGAAAATGAGAGTTGGAGATGAATATTCCTAGCCTTTGAGTCTTGGATAACAGGTACCTGCATCATTTCCAGCTCTGAAGAACCACCACTTTTTTAGGTGTGCCCTTGATTTCTATTAAATATCTCCAAACTATTCTAAAAATGCACAGGGAATGATGGGAACCAAAGAGCTACTCCCAGACAAAACCCATCTTCAACTCCATTCCCAATCTGTCTGTTTTTGTACAAGCCAACTCCAAAACAGGCACAGTCAATAAGGCATATTTATATATTAAAAAAACCCACGAAACTTTTATAAAATGGTTACAATGGAGGTTTTGCTGGTCATTTAAAACCAATTCCCTCTTTAATTTAGGAGATAAAGTGAGCCATAATCACCCCCAGTGTAAATAAATACACCAGATGCAGTTAACAACTCAAGAGCCTGTCAGCAATGACCACAGCCTCTCACAACTCTATCTGGTGCTGAAAAGCCACAAGCTGAGTCCATTAAAAACAGTAGCAGCTGTCTGGAGAACAGTTCTGGAAGAAGGAATTGTAGGGTGAAATAAAAAAAAGGTTCTTTGATTTTGCTGCTTGTATTTTTTTCGAATAAAGTACAACATAACCAACACAAGACTTTGGTATCTGCCTTCTAGATTTTTGTGTATTTGTCCAGAACCAACCTTTTTGTACCAGGCCACAAATAAACTCTTCCATAACTTCTTTTCATGTACTTCTATGCTTTCAAATTTTCTCTTCATCAGCAAATAAAGGAACACTAATTAGGAGTAACTACCTACTCTTATCCTATCATCCTATATACCCATTCTTGAGAAACCTCCATGCATTTTGCTAGGACAATTTCCAGTGCTCTGATCAGCAAAACCCTCAGAGACCCTCAAGTCCAGCCACATCCAGAACCCAAAAACAGAGGAGTCACCACTTGGCCATGAAGACAACACAGAAGATCCTATTTTGACCACAGAGAAATGATGTTTTTCTAACAAGTGGAAACTTTTTGCCACAAGAGGAGGATAACAAGAAATCCAGCCCCCCAAACAGCTGCCAGAATATATGAGGCAAAAAGAGGTAGAGATAAAGGATCATTATCCTTGTTATGTACAAGAGTCTCTGAAGATTCCTGTCAGTGGCACAACAGGATGTAAAATGTTATTTCTAATCTGATTGATTTAAAGTACATTTCAATTTGCTTATTAGATAAAATTGCTGAGCCCCACAGTCGCAAGCCATGCTTTGAAATGCTTTGAAAGTTGAGGAACAAAATGAGGCAGGGATTCCTTGGAAAGCCACCCTCTCCCTCACTGGTCCCCTGCAGAGTTGCACAGTAATTTCAGAGGAGCACAGCAGCTCTGAGCGGGACGGCCACCATTTACTGGGATCAAGCTTAGCATAACTCCAGCACTGAATATTCCCATGTATTTACCATCACCCAGCTTAGCAGGAGGAGAACAGCAACGGGGAAGGAAGCCTTCTCCTGCTTTTTTTAAGCAATTAATGGATGAAATCTGAACTCACTCTTCTGTAGAGGGCACGTGCTTGAGATTGGATATAAGAGGAATAATAATCAAAGGAATGCAGAGTTTCTGCTAGGTCAGACCCAAAAGTTCAGAGTTTCCTTAAATCAAGTGTTTCTGCAGTTCTTAGCACCCACACAGAAGCAGTGGGGAGCCTGCTGTGTGTACCAACATGAAGGGATTTATTTAACCCCTCTGAAACCTCGAGAACAGTTTAGGAATCTCATTCGACAGTAAAGGTTAAAAGAGGATGATACTGAGAAAATCCTACCAAAAAACCCTAAATGAATACAGTAGAGATCCAGCTACAGAATTCTCATTTGTTTTTTCAGATTTGGAGACAATAGCAAAGATATATTTGCCTAGTAAGGGTCCATGAGTGAGTCTATTTTTTCAGAAAACTTGAATTTTTTCAAGGGAGAGAAGTAAAAGTTACTGCTCATGAAGCATATGATGATCAGATGTTCATAATCTTCCTTTTAACCTCTGCACAGACCTGTGATTCATGAAACACAACCAGCAGGTGAACTGAGTGTTTCAGTGTCACACAAACTGATTGCCGCTCTCAGAATAAGAAAAAGAAAACAGCTCCTAAATAAATGAAGAAACCATGCACACACACATGTAACTCCCCGTGATAGTATTTCTCCTGCTTGCAAGATGCTTGCACCTCCCCCAGAAAAAGGAAGAAAAGAAAGAAGGAAAAATTCCAGATTTTTAGATTAGTTCTATCCTCAACAATAAGAGTTTGCCAGTTCATTCTCCACCATTTGGAACAACTCGTCTGCTTTCCTTCACCTGCAGTTTTGCAGGTTTGTAGCAACATCCCGCAATTAAAAGAAATGGTATTTTCTCCCCTGAAATACCAGGCACAAGTAGTGTTTTTCATATAGCTCCAATCCAGCAACTAGGTTTCCATAGTATCCAGAGACTAAAAAAAGCCAACGGGCTTCGGGGAAATTAATTTTAATATAATGTCTTGTGGTAATTGCCCAAGCACACCACAAAAATGGTATTTATTTATTTGGTGTTAGTTTTAATACTCAACCCCAGCAGCTAAGAGCTGGAAATGGAAGAGATGGATTATTCCTGTGCTGTTTGGAGAGAGGATGGAGAGATTTCTGCAGGAGTGAAGATCATCCAGAGCTGGGCTTTTTGTGAATCACGGGATGGCCAAGGTGGCTGGATGCCACTGGATGGCTTCTAGGTGGCCAAGAACTGGCTATTTATACTAAGCAGCTTAACTTTATACAAATTTGCTATTTTTTGAGGATTTTGTAGCAGGAAGTCAGGGAAATAGTGGTTTTCATACTCACTAGGAGTCAGAAAGCTCCCTGTGGATATCTCCACACTCCACACTCAGTCCCACGGGCTTCGGCAGAATCCCTCAGGATGGGAATGTCAGGAAATTCTCCTAAAATACTGTGGCTTCCAGGCTAAAATGCCTTCAAACTGAAAATGGAGAACTAAATGGACACAGAGCTAATTCTGGCTGTTGCTGCTGTTATCATCACAATTCCTTGCAAATCCTCCTCTCAAAGAAGTATAAAAATCAGCTCTGAGTTTCAAAGAGCTGCTTGTTAAATTTCGGGGAATCACAAGCCCAGTGTATGCCTCATGGAGAGTCAAGGCTAGAGGAAAATGCTTCCCAGTTTTGCTCACAGCCTGGAAAGCAAAGTGCTTGCATTCTTGTCTGCTCTTCAGTCTTATTTTAAAGCATATTATTTGCTTACGTGTGAATAACTGAGCTCCTCTAAGAACCAAATTATTTTTTGTCTGCCCATTTCCATCTGTGTCAAAAAGGTAGCAGTCTTAATAATGCATTTTAAAAATTAAACAAGAGTTGTTCCTCTTTTTTATGATCATGCTGGCACATCTGGAACACCATCACTTCCTAGGGGTTAGAGGATACATGTGAAAAACAGATTAAAAGAGCAATCAGAAACACTCATGCACAGTGGGTTTGTGCACATCTAAAGCACTCTGAGGGCACAATGATTGCACCACTATCCACTAAAAACATAAATTAAGGAAAAAAAATAAACAAACCCAAGCCCTCAGTCACTGAGTTTAAGTGGAAAGAAAGTCAAACACTTCTCCATCAAGTGAAAAATGCATTCACTCGGTCAGATGCTGCACAGATACACCAGGCTGTTCAACACTTGTACCACAGCTGCTCTTTTCCCAAGAGCCCATTGTCCCATCTCTCCAGCACATCTGTAGCTACACTTCAGCAGGAGAATTCCAAAGGCAAAGTAGGAAGAAAGTTTTCTTTGGACTCTGAGAGCTTGCATTTTTAGCAGTGTCAGGGGCTTGCTGGTGTTTAAGAGACATCATGTACAGATGTCACCAAGAGGATGATGAGTAACTGGTTGATAGAAATAAGCTTTTCCTCTAATGGTTGGTTAGATCAAGCTATGTGTCAATTAAATACACAGATTTAAAAACAGTGGTGCCCAGACTGGTGCTGTGTAGATATATATATAAAAATCTCAGAATGGTCTGTGTTGGAAGGAACCAAAGACCATCCAGTTCCAAGCCGCTGCCCTGGCCAGGGACTCCCCCTCTAGAAGCTCAAACACTGCAGTGCTGCTGCAGCTTTGGCAAACCCCTCATCATTAAAAAGATGTGTGTAGAGTAGATCCAAACCCCAAAGTAAGTGCTGTCTAGGAACAGAGCAGCTCCCAGCCTGGCTGTCCTCCTGCCAAACGGGAGGCTCCCTGCTTGGGCAGGAGCAGAGCCAAGCTGGCAACAAAAAACCTTCCTGCAAGACACTGCACTAATGTGGGCCTGACTCTGCTGTCCCCCAAAAAGGCCGAAGTGTGAGAGCTAAATCCAGCCCTCAGAAATGTACTGATAGTGCTGGGTTTGCTTTCTTCCTCCTACACACAGCACTCCTATTAAGCACTGCACGGAGCTGGTGTCCACACTTCTGGGAGGAGACGAGCAAACTTTCAGCTACAAGGTGAGAATCCCTGTTCACACAAAGCCATTAACAAAGCCTCCACTTATTTCCAAGAGAGAAGAAAAATATCATGGTCCCTATGAGCCTGCCTGAGCAAAAAAATAAATTAGATTTCTATGTGGTGGGAGAGGCGAGCGAAGCGCGCACTAGAAATAAGAGAAAACGCAGCCACGGGGTAATTAATGAAGATTATCAAAGGATGGGAATGGTTTCTCTGTGGCTAAAAGGATTGGAATCAGTAATAGCTGGCTTTGTAAAACCACTAATTCACCCAGCCACTGAACACCAATGTAAGGCATAACACTGCTAAAAATATTCAGAATTACTAGAGCCTGAGCTACAACAATAAAGTTCAAAGTTTGCTTCCCACAGCAGTTTCCAAGTTTGTATGAAGTGCTTACTGGAATAAAAACTGTAACCTATTGCTAAATATGAATCTGAAGTTATTTGTGTATGAAGGTGAGGCTGTGTCGGGTTTTTTTAATATTTCAGATATTTTAAATGTCTCCCTAAATGCTTATTGCTACTTCTTACATGCAGTCAGAGGAAAGATATATTTAATATTATGATAAAATAATGCTGTCTGTAATAAAATGTTTCTTTTCCACCCAAAACCAGTTAAAGAAAAGTTTGTACTAGTAAATTGTATAAGCTTTTGAGGATAAAGAAATAAAGGCAGTTATACTACAGATATTTTGCATGTTTTAGTACAAGTAGCAGCTGAAGAGTTCTGCAGCAAAATGATGAAATTTCTTCTATTATCATCTCTGGTTTTGATCTTCAAATTAAACCTTGAATTTTGCCCTTTTGTTTTTATTTTTTAAATGAATAATTCACCAAGTTTACCTAGTTTACATTTTAACTGGAATGTAAATAAGCAGCCATGCTATTCCAAAGACAATAACATTTCAATTTCTCTGGAAAAATAAGAGATTTTATGGCACAATAATGCAAACTGCAATGCCTCATTTAGAGAACAAACGCATTGTTCTGGGAAAATATTGCAGAATTAACTCGGCTGTCTGAGTATTGATATTGTAACATTATTGTTTGTGTGACAGGAAGAATCCCCACGTGCCACATCAGGCAACACCTGCAGAACAGCTGCACTCTCAGGGGGACAACAAGACAAACCGTTAATAATCCACTGGGGGTTAATTTTAAAAGACAATCTATATCCTCCCACACAAAAACACTCCAAAAAAACCTATTCTGAATTAAAATAGGCCTTCCAGATTAATGGATTTCTTTACTCAAAGACGGTTACACTTGTTTATGTCATCAAAGCAAATCTCCAACACAAGCCCACCTTCAAGAATTCCTGAAGCCATGTTTCAGGTAGAACTCTCTGAATTTTTACAAACTTGAGCAGTTATAGTACAGAAATGCACTCACTGATGACTTATCAACGACCTACAAAGGAATTAGTGATGGCTGTAAATTTTTAATCCCTTTCTAATGAAAACAGCAATTTTTAGTGGTTGGCCTAATACGTTGCTTTACTTTTATCTCTCTTTTTAATCAGGCTGATATCAAGATGCAAGAAAACATGAAGCAAAGCAGTGGAAAATACACATAGGGCAAGCTGTAAAAATCTCAGTTATAACAACCAAATCACAACCATCCTTGTTTTCTGATTGTTCATCAAAGCTAAGAGAAAAATCACACTGAATTGACATCTGTTGAACTGCTTATGAAAATCCACATCTATTGATGCTGAGGTAGTGCCTCTACCTCGCTCCTTCAGCTCTAAAACTACTCCTGCACTTTTCCAGTCCATTAGCCCCGTGCTCTATCCAGGAAAACCACTACACACTTTACAATTTTTATCACAAAAACCATGGCTGGGTTTGAAGCAAGGAGGAGAAAAACCACACACTGTGAGAAATTTCCATGGAGACTCCATGAGCACTGTTTCCAAGGGCAAGTGTAATGTTCATCTCTGAAGTCTCACGTTAAAATTAGTTGTACAGGTTGGACAAATCAGGAACTGCACACTTGATTAAAACTCAAGTCATATGCTACAGTGCCAGCTGTTCCAGGTAATCCCTACTCCATTGATCTGCTGGGGCAAGACAGCACCTTTTCTGTTGTACACATCTTTTATTTGTTCTGCTCCACATATATCAACTCCAAATGTGAATTACTGTCATGCTTCATAGCTGCTATTGATGTTTTACCCCCTTCAGAAGATTCCAGACCATAACTGTACATGAGGAAATGATGCCCTGTCTTCTCCTACCCTCGTGTTCCCCAAAGAAAGGATCTATCTCCCTGTCAAACCTGCTTTTCCAGAGTGAGGTTCCCCTCATCTCCACGACCCCGAGCCACCAAACCTCCTCAAGCAAGGATGAAACATCTGCTCTGCCTCTCATTTTGCCCCCTGCCAGACTGGACTCTGCCTTCCCTAACGCCCGGCACCTGCCACGAGTGTTATAAATGGCACTAATTAGGATCCTGGCTGCCCATTAACTCTTTTTATTATTCATGTGACATTTATGATAAATGCCATGTATTACTTACAAATGGTTGAGGTGGCACTCACACACAGAGGCATAAACTTCAGAGTCATGGGAGAAAACATTCAGCAGCAAGGCAGGCTGACTGCACGAGGGCTGACAACCACTTGCTGCCGTGTACATTTACACGTTCTCGTTCAACACAAAAGATGAAGTGGTTTGGCAGTGCAGGTGGACTTCTATTTCAACAGACTTTTGCCTCACTGTAAGTATCTCTAAAGATGGCTTTCTCCAGCCAGCTGGGGTTGTGCACTTCATGCTGGCCATGAAATAGAAAAAAATCCTGCCTTTCTCCAAGAGAAAAGTCTCCTGCAACAGCCAAGTTGTCATTTCTCAGGATTATCGCAGCCTCTTAATTAAGTTGCAAAATTCAGAACGGAATAACCCCGAAGAACATAAATTACACAGAAATGGATTTGATTTGCATGTAATAAAGGCTTCTTTCAGAATTAATTACAAATATGCTGGAGTATGGATTAACGTCCTCCTGATTCAGCAATGTATGTGCCTGTTTAACTGCTCTTCTAAGCTAAGGCTAGGAGTAAATTGTCTAGACAATTAATTATAATTCTCTCATTTGCAAAAAAAAAAACCAGTAAAGTTTTGTGCAGAATCAGTTACCCAGGCTTCTTCCATCCCTTCAGAGATCTTAAAAAATCCATGGGCATATCTGTCATTCCATCATGAATTAAACTGCACACTGTTCAGCATCGACTCTGTCTGTGCAATCTGCCAGTACAGACTCTTCATACTTCCCATAGATTGAAAGCCTAACAAGAAAGCAACCTCCAAAAACACAGCCTTGTTTCAAAACCCCACCTAACAGGAATAAGGAGAGTTGTGCAGGGATCCCTGCCCAGGCAAGGCAGCAGTTCCATTTGTAAGCTGGTCTTTAACGCTCTGCTAAACGCTTCTTCTTAAGTAAACAAATAGCAAGGGAACTGTGCTTGAAGACAGAGATAAAAATGCACATCTATTTACTTTAGAAGCCTGCAAAGCCTGTTCTTTCACAGTGTGAGGAAGTGGTGCAACTATTTAAATTCAATCACCATGGGAGTTCAAGGCACACTCCAAAAAAAGCTGCATGTTGTACCCTCTCCCGAAGGCAAAAGCCAGCTCTGCAGAAATAAACGTTGTAACACCGGGAAGTATTTTACCAAACCGTACGTGAGCCTGAAGAAGAACACATCAAATAATGTAAAATCAATAGACCTCACAGACAAGGCTTGAGCAATCCATCCCAAAAGACCTGTTTTCAATACCTGGATTCACAGAACCACAGCATCCCTTTGTTGGCCATGAAAAAAGGTTGTGGGGGGAAGGGGAAGAAAAAAATTCCAAATCATGATTTTGCTGCAAACTGCCCAGCAACACTCAAAAGGAGAACCAACTATTTAAACAGAACCTAAAAAAACCAACAAAACCAACAGAAAAATCCTCCAAAATATCAAACATGAAGAAATTTTTGGCATGAATGAAGAGAGGATTTAAATATACCCTTTTTGTAAAGTAATTCATACTGCAATAACATCCATTGCTTATTTTTTTTGTATTTACAGTGCAGTGTTAGAAAAATTCAATTTCAAGCCAAAGTAATTTGCTTTATTCTCCATGGTTACTAAACACCACTAGACCATGGATATTTCTGAGTGCAGAAATAGTTGCATAAAAAGTCATTAATTTTGGTTACTCCCTGAAAATATTTAGAAGAAAGCAGAACTGATAGCCTACAATAAATATTGAAATTCATCTCAATTTCAATAACTCAAAGAAGACTACGACCTCCCAAATACCTCTGATAGTGTATTCCCAAAGGACAAAAAGAACAACCAGAAAATCCCCAGCCAGCCTGACCACTGTTCTCTGCCTCTGCTTTCCTGAATGCTGCATGAAGTTTTAACTGGATCAAGTGAAGCACATTACTGGTGTTAGCCCACTGCACTTGCTGCTCAGAGGCATCCCACACTTCTTTCCAGCGTCAATTCTCCAACGGGAACATCAGTCTTTCCCCGACAGAGCACTGAGAATCAAATTTCAGGATCTCCTACCTCGATCAAAAAGTCTCCAGTTCTCAGGCCAGCTTGCCATGCTACTCCCCCTTCATCCACAGATTCCAAGTACTGCAAAGCAGGAAAGGCTGGAGTTGGGGTGAATTCTTCAATTGGTGTGTCAGCTTTAAAAATAAATACCACATTAAAAAAAGAAAGTTATGGAGTGCTTGCAAATACCACTTGACTACAGGCCTATCATTGGCCATTCCAATTTAGGGTTAAAAAATGGTGGGTGCTGGAAGTGAGAGGGATGTGCCTCACGGGAGATCAGGATGCTGGGGACAGAGTGCAATCCCTCTGCAACAGCAATCCACAGGTCTTCCTTCCAGGGGGCAAAATACCTGCTCCTTTCCTGACACAAACCAAATCAAGCTGCACCAGGCAATGGCTGGGTTCTGGTAATCCAGGATATTCGGTATTGGCTCAAGTAACCCTTTTGTGTGCCTGGCAAAATGCTGTAACTCTGGCAACCTCCACCTAAAAATGAATTATGTGCTGTAGCCAGGAGAGAGCATCTGGCCAAACTAGGGGAGTGGGGTGGGTGGCAAAGCAGGAAAAAGATCAACCAGAATTTTTTTTTTTTTTTCCTCCTAAATTTAGATGTGCGTAACAAAGAAGAGACCAGAAGGAATCACTTTTTAGGACAGGAGGCACAGCTGGCCCTGTGACAGCCCTGCCTGTCCCTCTGTGTCACGTACACACACAGAGAAAAGGCAGAAAAGTCCTTGGGTCTTTCACCTGAGGTGCCCTCACTGCTACAGAGAAAATCTGGGGGAAACTGTTGGGCTCACACAGAGGGAGTAAGCCCTGCTCCAAGCACTGATAAGCCACTCCAATGCTCGGAGATAAGGCAGTGCCTCTGGCTTCCCTGCTACCACTCCACACATTTCATTTGGCTAAAACTGGCAAAGCTTTTCCAGCCCTGCCAACGCGCCGTGGCACCGGTGTAGGGGTGGGGAACGGGGAGAGCAAAAGCCATGTCCCAAGAATGAAGACATGGAATAATTTTCATGCTCAAGCAAGGCAAGGGAGAACCCATGTGAAATGAGGGGGAGCAAGAGATGGGACATACCATCATGTATAGATATTATTTTTTTAAATACAAAGGGAGCAAACTGCACTGAAAGTTAAAAAGCAAAGCATTAAATAGAATGCCTTTTTTAACCCTTAGCGATGCCACTGTGACAGATTTTAGCCTCCAGAGAAGTACCATGCAGCTTAACATATGAACAGCTTTAAAAATGAGCACACTACAGGCCATGCAACATACGTGCAGCTTCTGAAGATATAAAAAAAGATCATCTTTTCATACTAAAACTGCACCAATGTCACCTTGCAGAAGATCCACACCTAGCTTAAACAAAACATCCCTCTCTTGTCTATTCCTATTGCAGCCCTATTTAATCAGGCTGGCACTTGAAATAAAGCAGCAGTTTTTATGAGGAAAGCAGGTTTCCCACAGTTAAGCAAATTGCACAACAGAACAGATTAATGGCAAAATACTACATCCACTGCCACGAGAAAAACACAGGCAAAACTTTCTCCCCCCAAAAAGATTATGCAGTGCTTCTCCTATGTAAAAATGCAAACTGCTTCGGAGAGAAGCCACCGAAATCCATCGGAGTAGTACAGCATACAGAGAATCCTGTTGTCTAGCAACCAAGTGCACCAAGAATAATTCCTCCTTATATTCCGAGATGTATAAATTTCTTCATGCCACTGCACATCACACACACACTCACACTCACACACACACACAGAAGCACATACCTTTTGCCCCTCTGAGCACAAATCCAAATCCTTCATTGTCTTTTTTCTGCAGGACCACTGCCTTTTCTTCTATTATGCAGTCACTGTAGAGAGAATTCCGAGGATAGCGACCATTATTACATCCCTTCATCACCACTGTAGTAGCTGCTCCTCCAGTGTGCAGGTTCATCATCATCACAGCCCGTTAATCAAATAATATTGCAGTAACCAAGCATGGGAAAATAGAGAACAAATAGCAGCGAGGGGAAGACAAAGACTAAGCTGGATGGTAAAAGAGAACATGACAAAGCAACTTAAAAGGAATAAAAAAGGCAGAGAGGAAAAAGAAAGAAGAAATCATGCATGGTGGTTTGTGTTCTATATGAATGACTGGATGAACATGTGATCATGTAATCTGTGGGCTAGCTAGGACTCTAAAAGGAAAAAAAGTAAGTGAACTGAACGACAGTATCATTAATAAACTCCTCAATCGTGGATGTACCAGATGCATCTTCTAGTGAAGCCAAAATGAAACCAACCAGAAGAAAAATGAGGCAGCATTTTAAATTTAAAGATAATAAATTATGATTTTCTATTAGCTAACTAAAAGGCACAAATATATTCTGAAAGCTATGCCTTGCATCAAAAGCCCTTTTTCAATCCTATTGAATGTTGCATGCTGCAAGAATCCCACATGATCATCTGACAGCCTACAATGCTAACAACGTGCAGCTGCCTTGGCGTCATCAAGCACAAATTTCCACAGCATCAAGAATCTGCATAATTGAAATAGTAACAAGGCATGCACAAGCAGGAAAACACATTTTCTAAGGAATATTTCCTGGCTCCTGATAAACAATTAATATTATAAAACAAGGAGATGGTGTAAAGGACTATTTATGTAAGCAGTATTCCCTTAAAGAGAAAGTAGCCTTAGGAATCTCACTGTCATTGGCTAAGATAAAAGTAGAAGGTAGATGAAGAAAATGCACAAAATTCACATTAAAATGGGACCTTTCAGATACAGGGAACAGTCTGGAAAAGCCTTACGTTGTTTAATATCTTTTATTGAACATGAACTTACTAAAAATAAGCTCAAAGCAAAAAAAAAAAAAAAAAAAAAAAAAAAAAAAAAAAAA
>VZTJ01003053.1:123252-186055 GCA_013397795.1 Orthonyx spaldingii
CCCCCCAAAAAAAAACCAACAAAAAGGCATCCAGGGTGCTTCCAGAGCCAGCTAATGAAATGGATGGGCATTGTCAAGTGATGCTCACTTCATCCTGTGTACAGACTAAAGGTATATAAAAACCACCTCTGGTTTTCTTCTCATGCACACAGCACATCTATTTAATAAACTACCCAGTTTTGTACTTCAGATATTGAAAGTGGGGATACCGAATTGCCAACATTTTACAAAGTTTTGAGTTTTACATGCAAGGGGGAGGTGTGAGGGAAGGGAAGGAGAAGCACACCATGATTTCTGGTGAGAGAACATGCAAACTGATCTCTCCTATTTGCCAAACACAGCTTTCTAATATACGGTTGCACTCATAAAGAAAACAGCATCACAGCCTGGAAAGTAAAAATGAAGGCTTGGAAAAACCAGATGTGTAGCATTTCTTCTCATTTATGTTCCCTAGGAGTAGGGAACCTGCAATAATCCTATGGCCTGAGTAGCTTAAACTTGTTAAAGCATCCACAGAAAGCAAATTGATTCTCCACACACACCCCAGTGCTGCAGAGCGAAGAACCAGCAGCAGAAAAAGGGTGGAAGACAAACAGGCACACGAAAAAATGAACTGAACTTGCTACCTCCACACTCCTTCTCCCAGAAAACTTCGCATTCCCAAGAAAAGGGGGCAGAAGAGGGGGAGAGTTTAACCTCTGACTGTTTGCAGTGCTGCTTTTTGCTTGCTTTGCCACGCCGGGTTCTCTGTGCCAGTCAGGGTGGACCCTCCACCGAAGGTCTGTTCACAGTCCACCTGCTCCTGGCAGGCAAAGCGGTGCCAAATGGAAAAGTAGGTCACAATTTCTCCCCGTGAGCCTTCTTGGCAGCGTCTCCTTGATCCTGGAGGTGTTGTAAATACTTAGCAGCAGAACACTGGGTACAGCAGCCAGTGACAAATGAAGGTGACATTACATTAGGAGCCTGCTCAGGGGCCTGAGCTCAAGCAAGAAGAGGAATTTCTTCCCAGGCTCTTTCAGTCAAAAGCACAGCTCTATGTGAGGTCAGACAGTCCCTGTGATCTGTGATATGCCAAATTTCAATAGGTAAAATCCCTGAAGTCCATTTCTGTCCCATCCCAAACCGAAATTAAACAGCTTCCATTTCAGAGACGAGTCCTCACAATATGACCAGCTCCATATGATGGTAATAAAAGGAGTAATTCTAAAATCAATAGCTCATTACTTAAATAGGGCACACACTGCTTTGACTTTGGGCTGTGTAAGGCCAAGATTCATTGCAGGCAAAGTTAAATGCAAAAGACATCCTATCAAGTGCAGGATATTTCTGCGTGGAGCACAGTCATAAAAACTTCAGGCCAAAATAACAGTCAATCTAAATCTCTGCTTTGCTCAAGCAGTAAATATTAGAAAACCTACTTGTTCACCAGCTCATGTAATTCCCTTAACAATTTAAGGCTCAAGAACCGTGCAGAGCTGTTACAGTTTCCATAATTTTACAGACCTACCAATGGAGAAAGGGAAATACAAGGATTTGCCCATGGTCAGACAGACGTGTGAGTTTTGAACTGAGCACTGTTCCACATAACAACCATCATTTGCGTGGGCTTTTCAAAACAGCAGGAATTTCTTCTTTGCTAACAGCCCATTAGGATAATATTTGAGGAAGGAAGGAGAAATGTCAAGTCTTTCATAAAGACCTGTGTGAAGGAAATAAAGGTTCCTGCTGGAGGCAGGCCCATGAAAGCTGCCTTCCTTTTCTCATCTGGGAGAACTACACCCTACCTTAAGGCATGACTTATTCCACAAGTTAAAATACTAAATTACAGAGGTGGAGACTCTCAGGACTACAGGTTGTGTTTAGGCAAGTTTGTATCAAGTGTTTCATCACTGATTTGGATCTGAAAAGCAGCACTTAGAGGACACTCCACTGAATATTATCACCATTATCTGGAAGCAAAAGTGGCTGTTTGGTATATTGTCGGTCTTCCACCAAGGTAGAGGAAAAATTAATTTAAAAGGGAATTATTTTCCTGATTCTCTGCAGTCATGCATCCCCTAGAAACATCACCCACCCTTCTCAGCTTTAGTAGCCCCTGAGCTCACAGGCCCTTCAGTCAAATCCTGCTTTCCCCTCGAGTGAGAAGTGGCTCTCTCCAAGTTCACTCCTTTCAGTGGCCAAGTAAATCTAAACCTCTTCATTCGCCCTTTTTACTCTCCTCAGCACTCTCGCAATTGCAATCTTTTGGAAAGATCTACTGAGTTCACAGCTAGATACATCCTAGAAGAATCAAGTGCTCTGCCAGGTGCAATAAAACAATACCTAAATCATTCCATTAATTTATATCCAATGTCTGGAAGCAGTCACACTAACTCCTTTCAGGCTAAGACGGCCAATTTATGGTGGTTAGTTCAAACCTGAGAAGGGCATTTGGGAAATCTGTTCAAGAGGAGGAGTCCTTTGTGCATTATCCAACAGTCAATCCCTGTTAAAGGCACATCAAAAATATTCTCTCCCTCTTTTCAGGAAGTAACCTGTCCTGATACCACATAAAAAGGAAATTATGTCTACAGCAAACCTTATTGCAGGATATAGCAAACTTTCAGTGGGAAAACATTTCCTGTTACTGCTGGAAGGGGTCAACCTTACAATTTATAGTCAACCACTCTAATGACTTCAGGAAAATTGGCTAATCCTAGTAATTAAGGCCTTCAAGATTAATGAAGACTCTGTCTGTGATTGCTCAAGTTTCCCAGGCATCGATCATCCACTTTTAGGTCTCACAGAAGAGCTCTCACAGCTCTCCTGTTTCAGGCACAGCAGCAATCACTTGTTCAAGAGGCAGCAGCTACACCAGCGAGTGGGTTCTGTGCACAGCAGATAGGAAAATGCACAGGCTGTCCCTAAAAAACCCACTGACAACCCAAACAGAAACAGTGGGATGCAGCCAAACATATATTCAAACTCACAGTGACCTCTCCCTTCACAGAATCCCAGAATGGTTGGGGTTGGCTTACTCTGTACAGCTGAGCAATCGTAATGTCACAGATGAGAAATTGAAATGATTTTCCTTTAGAACATATGTTTATCTGGAAGTTTATAGGAGGAAGAAAATATTTCCAAATGAATGGGTAAGTACCTCAGCACTCTACTCGGGGCAGACAGAACCCATCATTAGAATAGAAATACTGGAGAACAGGAAACTTCAAATTGATAAATTCCTTACTAGGGAGCTGAAGATACAAGTCCAAGGAGTATGACCATGGTGCAATAATTAAAATATTAATTGAAGAGAATCACACAGAACTAAAAATTCTCCAAGTCGTTCTGCTGTTTCATAAAGAAGAAATAAATTGGAAAATCAGGGCTGCATACGGAAGTGGAGCATGGAATCAAATGCTTAGTACTGCCTGTGGATCTCAGCTTCACAGAAATCCAAGGACAGAATCTTCACTGGCACAGACAGTTGGTTGTGTGCCAGTGCCTGAACGGCAGAGTTGGCACTCAAGCAACAAACCCAGAGAAGACAGACAAGATCACCATTACCCCTGCTTGCACTGTTTTCCTCTCTGGCTTTGTAATTTGTGGCAAACAACTTCAAAATGCAACAGAAAGGCCATGGTCTAATCTCTCCTTGGTACACTTGGCATAGCTGTGTCTTCCTCAGCTGGCTTCGTTCAGGCCAAGTAAGGAATGGGAAAATAAGAAAGGATGCTCCAACAATACTCCTCCAACCTCCCTATATCCATATATTTGTGTTTCCAATCTCCTGTAGCAGTGCTGTTTCTCCAGAGTCAGTAAACATCTCGCAGAGCTCTTTGATCATGAGAACAGCAAGGCTGCAGATTTTGCTTTGAAATCTGTTGATGAAAGAGGGATATGTCAAACTGTGGCTGTTTTAAAAGACCTTCAGATATTCTCCAGTTCCGGATCTGTGCTCCACAGTGAGGGAATCACAGACTCCAGTAAAACCTGACAGGGCATCTTCCACCTAGAAAAGGTGTTTCATTCACACTTCTAAACAAGGAATCAAGCCATCGTTACTGGATTTTGAATACTTGATACCCTGGGTGAAAAAAGAACAGTTTTTCACTAAGTCCCCAAACTAATATCAGCCATGAAGTGATTCAGTAAGAATTAGGAAGTTGGAAAGGTGGTGCTGCTTTTTCCAGCCTGTGATTGACAGAGGTGCCCAAAAAATTAACCATCATTACAAAGAAGTAACCTATGTTAAAGAGAATAACAGTGCTGTACACTTCAATGGGTTTATGCTCTAGAGCTTTACCAAAAATTACAGGTTTAAAAGAGAAATATTAAATTTCACAACAGAAGTGCAAGGTAGTTGCACAATTTCTTTATGTAGAACCAAGAAGAAACTTCCTCTCTCTCTCCCCATCACTCCACATTCTTTTATTCAGATTTTAATCACACTTAGTACCATTTTTTTTTTATGTGTAGGAGAAGGGAGTAGCCAATCTAAAGTAATATTTTTTATACTTTTCAAATCAACTGATTTGGCTAATGGTACTTTTGGGGTTTTTCTCTGTTTCCACCTTATGTTGCTGAAACTGCAACAACTGAAATAAAACATTGATACAGCAAACCAGGAAGTCAAACAACTTTCTGGAAAGGGAAGTCATCCAGTAAAAGTTTGATTCTGTATTATGTAGGAATCTCACGACAGGATATGAAGGGAATAAAAAAAGTTAGTTGTAAGTTAATAATCCTAAAAAAATATATATATAGGGTATATGTGCACCATATGTATGGATATACTGATATCCATATAGGAATATATTTCTACACACACACAACAAAATGAGTATTTTAGGCTTTTTTAAGAGAAATGTTATTATTTTTTCACATCTGCACTGGTATGGAGAAAACAAAAAATGAATGTGGGGTGAGGAGAGTGGCAAAATGAGGTTAAAAGGCAACAGCTTAATTCCTCTGTCTTAATTAATTTCATTTGTCTTTTAAAAGCAAAGAGTCATTTCAAACACCACACATGACAAAGTAAAAACCAGACATGGAACATGCAGGCAGGAGTCCTGGTATGGAACAGGGGGGTTCCACAGCCCAGAGTCCTTCAAACCCCTTCATCAAATATTCCACCCAGCACAGGAATATTTTGGGCTCCAGCACACTCCACTTACACCTGACACTTATCAGCAATTTTCAGTTTTAATTATCAAGCATTTGAGCAGTGTGAGCCTGGACTGTGAAAATATTAATATTCATTGCTAATATGATGAGCCTTGAGCAAACAGGCTGTTCAAAGACTCACATAGGTTCAGGTAACCAGAATATTTATCTAATAAACACTTTACTGTTTAGGTTTGTGTTTTCCTACCCCAAAACCAGCTGCAGTTCCAGCCCCTGATATTGCCACCAAATCAGAGAAATAGGAATTTTCTCCCTAATCACCTTAACATTTAGATAAAAGGAATAGCAATTATAGATGTTAAACCCACTGATTGTAACATAGTTTTTAAAAATTAATAATTTTCCAGCTGTTTTTGCTAAAATTGGTCACTATTGTCACAGACAAGTTCAGTACCAAGGAGAGGAACATGTTCAGGGTTATCAAACAGGACAAGTAACAAAGGTAGAACAAGGGAAGCAACTTCAGTCACACTTTGAGTTAAAAGAAAACAAACAGAAAGTGTTTTATTAACACTTTTAACAAGTGTTACAAGCCCTTTAAGGTAGCAGTTTGACCTTGCAAGTCTTTAAAGCAATTATTCAACTCACTGTATGTTTTGGCATCATAACTCCATGTGCTCCAAGAGAGTCTAAACAAAAATAAACTGTGAAATAGGGGAGAGAAACAGGTGATTTCAGGACTGGTGAGAAACATGAGTTTCAAATTAGTTTTAAGGGATCCCTCAGGTTTTCCATCACACCCTGTTTGCTGTGATGAGCAGGAGGAATTATCATCATCCTGTCCTGCATTCCTCAGAAAATAAATACAGCCCTAACCACAAGGAATCTGAGTAGCCCTGACTGTTCATTTCAGCTTTACAAATGTAAGTATTTCACTTACGAGTCTGCATTGTACAGAAGAGTACAGTACTTAAATCAGTGTTAAACACACTGCAAAATTTTATGACAAAAAATGTTATGCCTTTAGTATATAACTTACAAGTAAGTTTGAAGTTCTGTCTCAAAACAAATGAGGCCTCACCAAAGGCATAATGTTTTTCTGAGAACATCTTTATTCTTCTCCAAGAGCTTTAAAAATACACTGTACAGTGAGAAACTTTGATTTTCTAGGATTTTACCCAGAAGACCTCTAAAGGTGATGGGAATGATGGTTTAATTTTCACATGTCCCTTTAAAAATCCTGACTAATCACCAGGTTATTTCACAGTCTCATTAACATCAGAAAGGAGGTGGCAACTCCACCTTTTTTTATGAAATATATTCTCCCTCTCCATTTCTCTAATTGCCCTTGAGTTATTTTAAGTCTATTCCAAATTTTGCTTACCTGCAAGACGGCTTTGAGAAATGTCCATCTTAACAGCTCCCCTGCCTACCACCATCATTGTTTTCAGCAATTTTGTCAAAGCATGGCCAGTTCAGCCCAAAATGTTGGTAGCAGTGAAAAAAATCACTGACTTCACAATTTAATTTAAATTGGGCATGACTTCTCTCAATTATGTGACTGTTGAACTGGAACCTTTCCTTATTGGCCCCCTGCCTTTCACATTCAGCTCGCTGGTTGCACTGATGTGGAATTTCTGGGAATATGAACCTTTCATTTTCTACGTACTGGAGACAAGGTAAAAATGCTGGTTTATCATTTCAGGTCAGTTGAGATGCATTGAGTTTTATGTATTTCAGAATTTATGGTGTTTGAAGTGTTTGCAGTAGAGGTATAAAGCACCTCTGCCATAGGTGCAACTGCTGCAGGTTTGGACATGCTGGTCTAAAGGATCCCACAATCTACTTAATATCAGCCCTAGCTTTCAATTGGAGCACTAAACTTTTAATTCTGTAATCTGGGCCCTATAAAAATTAGAGAAATTAGAAGACACATAGGTAAGAGTCTTTTCTTTTCCCTAAAAATGCAGTTGCCACTTTTCCTTAGTGCACACATTTAACACTCGCTATTCCTCTGCTCAGAACCTTGCCACGAACTTGGTTTTAGTGTAACACTTATCCCTTAAAGCAAATCTTTTGTTGATACATTTTAGTCCTTGTCAGACATCATTTCTCCGGAAAACAGGCTGACATTTCGTGTCAGAGAGAGCGGGAACCCCAGCAGCATCACCAGCTACTCAATCGCTGCATCTGCCAATCATTGCCACGGAGCACCCGTAACATCCACGAGGACGGAGAGAGCATCTGCCCCTTGGCTCGGGGAAAGGACAACACTTTCAAAGGACTTGGATAAAGCACTGCGCTGCCCAGCAGGTTCCTGGCACTGAGCAGCAGCTCAGGCTGGGGATTTAAGTCTGACACACATGGGACTCAAGCCCAGACCTTCTCGAGTCCAGCTCTGACACCAGCTATTGTTTGCTCTTTAGCTGCTCCCTCTTTGTTGGGTTCACCTCCATTTCTAAAGAAATACAACCCCAGCACATCTGGTTTGTCCCAGGCCAAACAAGGCCCCCTCCTCCCACCATCCTCCTCTTGCACCACAGAAGTGACCGAGCGTGAAAATCCACCCCTTTCTGACTTCGGATCATTTCAGCTTTTACGAGGAACACAACACACACATTGCCTGCCAGCCGCTCTGAGAATTTTGCCTCATAGATCAAATTCTCCAAATGCAACAAATATTTGTGAAAGTATGCTTGGAAAGGGGGAGGGGGAGGGGAAAAAAGAGTGGTTTAAATCATTGCTCGCACTGGAGGCAAGCCCAGAGTGCGAGCTCACCAGTTATTTGTTCCATTTGGGGCTGCCAAAACTTCCAACTGCATCGCTCCCAGCCAGAGGCACCAGATTGGAGGCTTTGCTCACCTGGTGATGAGGTGAGAGCAGCCCTGGGGCAGGGAATGAAATCATCCAAGGGGCTGGGATACAGGAATGCAAAACACTAATTGTTAGAAACCTAATCGTCCTCCTTCCCCACCCCCAAAAAAATCCCATTCGAATCTCCTGCTTTAATCATGTGGCTCTTGTTTCTAACCAACCTGATGTCACACCCTCACAAACTTCTTTCTGCATCTCCACTCCTTTTTCCTTTCCTTTTCTTTTTTAATTTCCTCTATTTTAATTTTAAAAACTAAACAAACCACTTTATTCCCCCGCCATGCACAGGACATGGGCTGCTGCTTTCAGTGGTGACATTTAAATCCATGCTGTCCTCCAGCATGCAGCCGGAGGAGCTGCAGAGGAAATCCTGCTGAGCCTGGGAGTACCAATTGCTGAGCAGGAAATGGCACAGCCCCCAAATCCCAGCCCTTGCAAGCAGCAGCTTCTCTACCACAGTCACACAGTTAAGTCTGGCCACAGTCACACAGTTAAGTCTGGACTAGCACTAGAGGCAGAGCCTACAAGATTTTCAGAAGGAGCACTGTAATTCTAAATTTGGGAAAGGCTGTATATTTTTTTCTTTTCAGGGGTTGCTCTGTCTTTGCTAACACTTACCACTAAAACTTTAGGCAAACATCTAGTCCAGAAAATGCCTGACAGATTTTAGTCAGTAGTTACCAAACCATTAGTTGCTAAAAGCTAAAATCTTACTGAAGTGGGCTAAGCAAACTTCACTGTCAAGGAGCAAACAACTTAAAAATGCATTTAGAAGCTAATGGAAACTATTATCACTCACTGTAGAGTTTTGCATCTTACTGTAATTGTATTAGACATTAATAGTGCAATTATAGCACAGGGTTAGATGGAGAGGTACCACAATTCAGATGCACATACACACACACACACCCTTTTTACCTCGTGTTTCAGCAATTCCTTTCAATATTTGCTGTAGTCACCAGCACAAAAAGCTCCATCATGGCACCACACAACAGCAGGGGAGGCAAAGTGCAAAGTTGTTTATTAGCAACGAAAGGAATTTTCATTAGAAATTGAGTAACTGTAAATGAAAAGCTTCACATTTTACGTCTCCACCTGCTCCACAGAGGCTACAGCGCGTTAATTATTGCTTAAATACACGTGCAATTCTTCAAATTGTATTAAATTATGTTCTTCAAGTTAATGAGGCACAAGGTATTAAAATTGAGGTACCCCTGCCTTTCTGCCTCACATTAAGAGCAGTTCAGTGCCATCACACTGTTACACTCACAATTAATTAATTAATTAATTCAGAACAGACAACAGGCAAGCCCAACAGAATAACTTCAGACATCAGGTGAGATTACATGCACACAGAACATTTTACATGCTTTTTTTCTACATTTGACTGGTGCTGACTGTTCTCTGTGCCCAAACGAGCCATGATATCACACCTACAGAGATCTTAAATCATTAAAATCTCAGAGAGCTTTCAGATGTAACCACATCCCTGTCTCACGTGGTTGCATTTAATTACAATGATGAGCACACTCAGATATTTTTGTTACCATCTTCTAGGCCAAAACTGAGCTATGTGCACAGGTAAAAAAGTTAAAATATGGATGGTTTTATTTGTTTCCACCAGAGGAAACCAAGGATTATGTTTAAAATATATGCCTGCAGGTAAGAAGAGCTGTAAAATCACTTTCCACTTATTATCAATGCGTCAATCCCAGAATAAAGCAAGAGAAATTGTGGATATTGTTAAGAGTGACCAGCACCATTTCAATCTCCTTACCCCCATTTCCTTCAAGAGATCACCTGACCAGTACAGACTTCCCAGGAAACATTAGTACAGTGGAACTGGTGATATCCAACAGAAAACAAACAAACAAAAGATCAGTTCACAGAATCCTCGAATGGTTTGGCCTGAAAGGGACCTTAAAGCTCATCCAGTTCCAATCCCACATCGTCTAAGTCTAACCCCAATTCAGAAAATCCAATTTATTCTCCGTGTAACAACAACTCTCTCACTGTTCTGCCTGGGGAGAGCCAATGTGAAAATGTGGGAAGCAGGAAACAAAATATAACAACAGCTCTTACATCTTCCTTCAATTTTTGCAAGGATCCATTTGCCAGGATTTAGTGGATTGCTGCCAGGCAAGCAGCACTCAGCAAGCACATATGCCAAATCCCCCACCCCAGGGACACCATAGCCAGGAGAAAATCCCTTTGCTCCCCATCAGTTTTACATTCCTCACCACTTGCAACAGCCAGAATTCCACCAAAAATTTCCACCTGTTTTAAATCCATATTTTATTATTTTAAAATCTATATTTAAAGGGATGAGCAACTGCATTTCTGCAGAGGGAGGAGTATTTATATGACATATCCACACGAAACCAGCTCTCAAACCAGAGGAAAGTATTTCTCCATCAGACTGAGAGCTTCCACTAAAAAATGTGTGTAACACACCTAATGCTTAAACTGCCAAGACAGCACCACTTACATCTCAACTTCGGGACGAAGGCATCCAACAGGCACATTCTGTGGGCTAAAAAAATTCCAAATGAACAAAGCTCTCCACAGCATGCTGAGTTACAGGGGCAGACAGCTTCAGCTGTGCCAAGGAGTGTCTCTGAGCTGCTCAGGATTAAAGCTCAGGCTGCTCTATCCGACAGCGCGGATGACAACAGCAACAGAGAGCGGCCTGGAAAGAACATCTGAGAAGAATCTCCCGGGTTTTTATTGGGTGTTTGTAGTATGTAAATTGGCTTTTGAAGAGTTGCTCCTGTCAGCTTCTACACCCGTGGGACACGGATGCTGCCACCTGACTCCAAGCAGGGACAGTAGGGTTAATGAATTAAGCTTTTAATTAAGCCTTCTCACAGACTGCACCATCCGATTTTCCTCCTTTTCTTCCTCCAGAAACACAGAACAAAAACCATAAGGCAAATCAATTTGGTCCTGTCATTAACTGGGTGGCAACAAGCCTTTGGAAAAGGTTGTTTGTCATCACATCCTCTCCTGTGAGCTCCTTAATATTGCTGGAGCCACGGGATGTCAAGGAAAGGTATGAGGGAAACTTCTCCCATGCAGGGATTGGAACCAGTAAAAGTAACTGGAGAAAAACCCCCGTGTGAAAGTCGATAATTCTGTGAAGAAAGACACAGAACAGGCAGGAAACCTCACATTTATCTGCATATTTGATTGCACTGAGGTTGGCATTCAGTTGTGCTATTGACTTTTGCTGTTGCCCTGTTCTGCTGGGGGTGGGAGATGATGCAATGAATGCAGGAGGAAAAGTTTCCACTGTCGTGTCCTAAAGTTCCCAAACTCATGGGGGCAATGGATCATGTTTTCCACCACACCAAGTTTATCATTTTTACAAAGCACCAAACTGTCTCATTCATGCCTCCAGAGTACAAAACTAAGTCATCACTGTATTGTCCCATTCCATTTTAAAGGGTGATAATATTTTACATTTGAAATTAAACAACTGATTAATTCCATGTATTTTCCTGACTGAACAATCCACTGTCCCATCTTGAGAGAATTAATCAATTCCCTCAGATCTGTTAAAAAGCAGATTAAAAAATGATCATTTCTAAAGGTTTACCTGAGCTTCAAGTTTTTAAAAAATAAAGTTTTGGTTTTTTTAATTCAAGCATCCATTCTCTGCCTTAGCAATATTTTCTGTAATGAAACTGGAATTCAACCTTGATGAAATAATTCATTTACGCCCTACAAATAATTTCATTTGAATTAACTGCTGACCACAAATACAGGGAAGACAGAAAACTCCAGAGATATGGCAGAGCAGTCTGGCATTATCTCCTTGCAGTTTTAGTGGTGTGTCTGCTCTTTAAGAAAAGAAGTGTGGCTTTAAACTGAAAAAGAATAGACATTAAAAAGAAATTCTTCCCTGTGAGGGCACGTCATCAGCATTTAAAGCAGATAATGCATCAGACCCGGTAGTTTCAAATATTATATTATATTTGTATGATATTCAGTGACTATTTGCATGGGCAAGCAAATCTCAGTGCCTTTCTCCATATCAGCAAGCATCTTATCCATTTTCCCAAAGTTAATGTATGGATAACTGATCTCTTATGCAAAGCTGGAATAGGATTTAATGAACCTCCATTACTCAAGCTGCACATTTTCCTCGAGATGAAAAATGCCATGTACAATGTATTTTCCTGCATGTGAATAAGCCCATTAATACAGATTTCTGAACAGAGTGTTTCTACTCAGCAATTTTTGCCCTTTGGGAGGGAGAAGGAAAGAGAGAAGGGAGCAGACACTTCCCCTCACTCCCCCACATCATCTCCAGAAAGGACCTGGATCAGCTTTGTTAATACTTTGGATTCAGAGCTGTTCTTAGCACAGAGGCACAATTGCCTTCTGACAAATGTTTATGAAACCTTTGCTGCCAGCGTTAAATCTGTTCTAATGCATTCTTCCCTGACTTTGATAGGAAATGATAACAGAGAGAGAGTAATCAAAGCAGTACAAATCTGGAAATACCAAGAATTGCTCTCACTTTCACACCTTGTTTGCCTCTTTGAATAATTCCCCTCCCTGAAGAAGCCCTTGTGAGGAATTAAATCTGGATGTACCACCAAGAGACATTAATCTCCAGACAGGTTCTGAAATGCAAATTCTTCTTCCTTAGCAGCAATATGTAAGCATCAGTGAAGTCACCATTCAGAGGTACAAAAAGCTGATTTGCAGCCTCAGGCAAGTACCTGAAACTCAACTTGGTGTGTTAGTGGTTTTCTAGTTTTCCTGGTGTTACTTTACAAAAATTCTAAATTTACCATACTTTGCTGAAAAAATGTGTTAAGCAAGTCTACCTTTCCACTGCATTTCTTGGAATTTCCCATTAATTCTGCCTCCTCCTACCTTTCCCTGTCAATTTCCACTATCGCCCTTCAAAATGCATCTAGTGGGTCTCAGATTCTCTGTGGAAACTCAAGGAGAGTTTTCTTCCAAACCTTGCCAGGAGAACTCTGTTGCTTTCCCTCTCTCTGCTCAGACAATTAATAGATATCAACTGCAGACACGCTTCAGAACTAATTTATATAAAGCAGTTCAAAAGTTCATTTTTTCCTGAGTCTCTCTCCTGCTCAGTCCTGAATCAGGTAAGGCACACTTTTTGAGAGCTTTACTGTTGCACTGCACAAACACAACACCTTTAGAAAAAAAAACCTGAAACAATACAGAAATAAACCAACAACCTAAAAAAACAAAGACGGGCAGGGGAGAGAAAATAAAAAGGAAAGTTTTTATGGAACTGACTTTTTCTAATGAAAAATCTGTTGTTAGAAAGTAGCAGGAGGTTTCCAAGTGGAATCATTTGGTATCTCTGAGGCACCACGCAGCAGCCACAGCTTCTCTCTTTTGCAGGAACAACCCTATCCATCCACACTGAAACACAGAGACAAGGCTATGAATTGTGCAGACTAATGGTCACTCAAAGAACCTTGCAGAAAGCCGACTCTTCTCGCCGGAAATGTCCCCAGTAAGCAGTGAGTCTGCTCTGCAGAGCTGTTCCTTGGCTCAGAGTATGGGCTCACTTTACCATCAGCACACTCCCCCAGTCAATCCCATCATGTCCAACTGGGAACTCCCTCCCCAGTTTGTTCAGCTGACATAGAAACTATGCCTGAACCTCAGAACAAAACCTCAGATCACAGAATAAAACCAACAGGTACCACATTTTACTTGCTTTTTTTTTTTTTTAATATTGTGCTACGTGAAGCTCTGCCATTGCTTTACACATTTCAGAATGCTTCTCCTGCAATAAATGTGGTTTCCTTGAAAACAAACAAACCAAACCCAAGCTGTAATTGGACAGTCAGGAGAAAAGCATAATAATTCCAGTATGCCACCAAAATTTCCTCAAGAAGACATCAAAAGCCAACTGAGGTTCTGTGTTTTAAGGGTCATCCTTTCTACCTGCATGTTCAAGGTATATCCACGTGGGAGAAGAACCGGCTTAAAAACCGTGAATTCACCACAAATAAATAATCTAATTTCTCATTTCCAGCAGCTTCAGTTCTACCGAGGTTCCAAAGTTACTGTTCAGAACACAAACCTCTTTCACCACTCACAAAACAAAACAAGAGATACTCATGACTTCACTGCTCCTGAATTTTCTAGACCCATCCCATATGAACAAAGTAAACTGCAATAAAAACCAATTTAGAAGTTAAATGGTACCATGAGAAGCTCTGTTTAGTGATCTGCTTCCCTCTCCCCCTCCAAAGCCTAAACAAAAAGTAACAATTAAATAAAACCCGGGAAGGTTTTTGTAAACAGATTGCAACCAAAAGGAAAAATTCTTACCTTGAAGCATCAAAGCTGTCATAGGATCCAACTGTGTAGTGTCTGAACAGCTTCTTTGTTCTATCTGTTCGTGTTTCTGCACAGAGAAAAAAGAACTTTCAATACTCCTGTATTTCTTAATCAAGTGCTGAAGCATTTGTTTATATTCCCTCATGGTGAATTAATGTAGTTTCAAGGCATTTCAGAAAAAAAATGTTGGCTTTGGAGATATTCTTTTATCACATCAGACACATCAAGTGAATAAGGAGAACTTCTTGGAGATCATGAGTCACATCATTCACAAGTTTTAAAGCTCCACGCACATTCTCAGTGGCAAAAACTTTTGTCTCCAATATTTGGTTCTTTTATAGATAAGAGGTAAAATATAAGAAGAAAGAAAGAAGAAAAAACAGCAGCACATATTGGAAAGGTTGGGAAAATAGCCAGAATATGGAAATCAATATTTTTTGCCTAACTACAGGTTGGTGCTCCAATGCAACCACCTGAAGTTTGGCTGAGACATCAAAAACCAAATTAAAAGTTTCTGGTGTAGATTATGACCACAAAAGTCTCATCTGCACAGCCGAGGGACTCCACTGAAGGACAGCCTGACAGCATCCCAACAGATTTTATTAATTCTCCAAGCCAGACAGAGCCCTCAAGGCACAGCCCTTCTGGGGCACAGCTTTTAAATGCCTGAGAGATTGGTGCTGTCAAATGACCAAGTGCAAGTCTGCAAACAGGAAAAGAACATCAGAGCAGGATGGAAGGGCTGTGAGCACAGCCAAGGAGCAGGACAAAGACTTGGGAGGCAGACTTTGGCTAGAAAGGTGGCAAAATGCATCTTTCCTTGCTTTATGCAGTGCAGTTGACACGTAACCGGGCTGTGCCCCCAGCAGGAGGCATAAATACAAATATATCCATAACACAGAGACATTCCAGCTGAAAATGTACCTGCAGGCTGCAGCTGGCTAAAAGAATAAGAAAGTTATTTCTTTAGAGCTGTGCCCCAATTTGCAAGGTCCAAGAAAAGTAGTTCCAAGAAAAACCAGAAATATTTCCATTTATATACATTTTGTGGAGACCAGTCAGCCTCCATCCTACAGGATGGCCAGAGAGAGAGAAAATCCCTATTATAATATGAACTCTACTTGATAGTTTAGTTTATTTTGTCCCTTTGTCACTCACCTACAACCTGTATTTTCTACCTAAGAGGCCTTTCCTTTACCCAAAATTCCTGCTCCTACCGCACAAATTGCAGTCTGTCCCCCTTCGAGCAACATTCTTTTTTTCATGCCATTCTAAAAATCAGGTTAATATCAAGAGACATAAACAGAAAAAACAGAAAATCATAAGCCTGGAGTTCACTTAGAGTTTCCCCCTGGCCTGTTCTCAGAAGTTCCTCAGAAATGATTAACAGAAATAAATTATGATGAAGAATATTTCAAAATCTTAAAGCAATTGCTTGAGCCTTAAGGAGCCAGATATTTCCCCTGCAGAATCTGTTTTCCATAGCATGGTATTTCAGTGCTATAGGGAACACAAAGTGGGTGGGAGGGACGGGAAGGCAAGGCACAGCAAGACAGAGAGCTTTGTTCAGCTCCTCAGGATTGCAGAGCCAGCACTCCTCGGCTGCAGCTCGGATCTGCTCCCCGGCTCTGGCGCCCCTCTGCTTCCCCCCAGTCCTCCGTGTGCAGCCAGGGATAATTTGGGAAAACAGAAGCCGTGCAAGTGGCTGAACTCGAGGCTAAGCGGCAATTTCCCAGGCTGCTGCGTTAAGTTCTCTAATTAGCCTCCCTCCTCACCTCTGACTCAGATTCCAGGCTGCCCTATTACACAGCAGAAGGACAGACACCCAGGAGCAGGGGCGGGGGACCAGGAATCTGCCATCAGAATGAAGCGGGGACTGAAAAAGGAAAAGAATTCCATTCTCTGACTTGACAAAAGAACACCAAGAACCCATAGGCAAGTGCCTAACAAATGCTTTTCTGAATTCAAGCCAAATATAGCATAGAAACACTATTATAGAGATATTAGCGCCAAGGGGTTAGCTCCAGGTTTCCCTGGATTTGTACCCATTTTTATGTCCCAGGTTTTCTTAAGATCAGCACTGTTTATCCAAACGCTTTGCAGCAAGTTAGGACCACTTAAGACTAACAACCCTATCGTCATTTAAGAAGTTTTTACCCACAGAATCTTTTGATGATTTCTTCCTAAGCTTGGCTGCAGACAGATTAGAAAGACCAGCAAGAAGATATGGACAAGAAGGTCTAGAAAAACATTATTTCGCAGTTTTATTTTAATGAAGATCATTATTTTAATAATACTGCATGTTTACTGAGAGGAACAGCTATCACCACAGATGAAAAGTCATTGCATCAAGTTGGGTCAGTTCAAAAACTTTTTCTAAGAGGTAGAACAAAACACCAGGGTTTGCAAAAATGGTCCAGTTTCCTTTACACTGGCAGAAGAGAGAAACATTAGCACATCGTTAGAAATTTCTAGATCTCTTGAGAAGCCCATATTTTACCAAAGTAAATACCATATGAATACAACAATTTTTCTCTTGGTCCATTTTTCTACCGAAGCCAGTGCAGCTGCAGCAGAAATAAGCTGTGTGCCCTGGGCAATGGTGGCAATCCAAATAATAAAGCCCCAGCTGTTTCTTTATTAGAATCATTTATTGTTGCAGACATCTCAGTGAGCAACAGGCTCAAACCCTGCCTCGTCCAGAACGTAATTTACAGGGTTCAAAGAGAGGTGAGCATGGAGAAAGTGTAGGTGGAAAACATTTCCTCCCTTTTCTACCTTAGGAGTGGTGAGGGCTTTCCTCCAAACAAATGTAGGGCTTCCTGTAGTTTCTCTGTCTCACTCTCATAAGTGACCACAGGACTCCAACAGAGCTGGCAGACACTATCAAAAGCTGAAAAATCACTGCCATGGAAAGCAAGAAATAAATTTTGGACTCTAATCCTCACAGATAAGGCCATCCTTGCCCTGTTTCAACCCTCATAACAATGGTGGGCCTGTTCCAGCAGCCAGGCCGATTCCCACTCTGACACTCCTGCTTGGAGTAGGTTGCTCATACATTTGATATTGCTTTGGAAGAGTAAAGAACTAGGGAGGGGGAAAAAATCCCAAAGCAACTGTCTCCATGCCTTCTCTCCTCCCTGCTGCTCCTCGCAGGGCATTTCTGCGCCGTGTTTCCAAGGAAACTGCGCGGGAATGCTCTGCCAGCGGGGATGTTGTCAGAGGCCTGCCAGCACTCCAGGAAAGGTTCAGAGTCACCAACACGACCACAGGATGCACAAGGGAAACAGGAGTGCAACAGCAGAATTTGTGGTGTGATACTGGGGAGGGAACAGAGGGCAGCAGGTTCGCTCCAGGTACCACTGGTGGGTAAGGGTGGGTTTCATCCCCAGCCCAAAACATGCAGCTTTTCCTTCTTCCTTGCCCCTTCCCCAGTGACAGCCCTGGGAGATGTTTCCCTCATGCAACATTTACAGATGTTCTTTGCCAGAGCAGTTCAGGTACAGCTCTCTGCATGTGCAACACCCAAAACAGTGGCAGGGGCTCAGGCTTTCCCTCTGCACCTTCCCCCTCCTGGGGGAAAAACCCTTTCCCAACTATTTAAGTTGAGGGTTAGACCAGAAGTTATTCAAAGCTGAGGAAAGCAGTCTAATAATAAAGTCCACAGAAGTTCACAGTTCAAGGACACTTGTGTTGGTTTGCAACAAGACAGGGCTCCTATCATATGAGTTTTGCCTTAAATTGATCCAAATTTAAGAAAAAGTGGAGAAAAAGTCCATGGGATTGAAAACATCACTAAGAAGGGCATGTGTTTTTCTTTCCCAAGTATATCCAAAATATTTGCTATAGTAAATGATGCTCCAGAAAATAATCACATTAAAAGTTAAAAATATTCTTCATACCACAAACTCTGAAGTCTCAAGAAGTTGTTTTACTTATTCCCTTTCCCTCTTAGAAAATGGAGATTCATCAAAACTGGATTTTCTGTTAAATACAGTACATTAAAATGGTGATAAGTGAGAAGTGTTTTTCAGGCCTATGATACAATTGTGTAACATGATAGTTCTTATTGCTTTCTTTGAGTATTTCATTTGACCCATAGGAAACATGAAGCTCAGGGATCCTCCTCCAAACCACACAGAGTAGGATTATGGATTCTAAAAAATGTACAAAAAACAGGATGAAGAAATAGAAGTGAGATTTTTCTCTATTAACTGTTTGATCATTGATTCAGATAAAGGGTTATTAAAATCCATGAAAAGTGAAATCTGCAGCTATGTACCACCCAAGAATTCAGAAGAAACTGCAATTATCTTTTTCATATCTTTGCAAATCTGAGATAAAAACACTGATGTTTTATTTGAAGGGATAAATTGTGAGGATAAAGAGAAAAGAAACATATGATGAAGACATTATAGAGGGTAAATTAATGAAAACCTTTAATTCATGGTTCACTTTCTTCTGTTTCAGTTCGTGGATGAATTTTTTTTTAAGTCCCAGTGTTCAGTTGATGTGATGCTCTCAACCAGTTTTTCTTTCAGTTAAAGCTGAGCAACAGCAAATCTTATGTGGTTTTTGAAGTTTTTCAGATCTGAGCATAAGCACAAAAATGTCTCAAGGACAACTTGACTGGAATAGCAAATCCTTGGATGTCCTCCTGCCTCTCTTTTTTTTTTTTTTTTTTTTCCTACTAAATCTTATTTTCAAAAAAAGAAAGACAGACTGAGTGTTGATTCCCTCTTGCATCCTTAGAGGAAGATGAGCTGGAATACAGTGAATTAGTTTACCCACAAAGGATGCTGAAATGGCTGATCAATGGAGTGAATCAGCAAGTTTGTTTGCAAGAGAAACCTTAATAACTGAAATATGCAACTTGGACCTGCCAGAGAGGCAGTTATGGAAGAACAGAGTTTCCCATGTCATCAGTTGTCCCTTTAATTTAACAAAAAGTTCACTTACACCTGAAAAAAACCAAACAAACCAGCAAGTAGTTGCAGAAACATTTGCTTCTTAACTCTCCTGACAACTTTACCAGCTATTTGTACAATTCTGGGTTTCTGCAGCTCTTCCCTCATTTGCAGAATATTTTCAAAATGTGGTAATGGTCGCTTGATCTTTCCCTAAGTTCTCCTGTTGGGTTTGTGAGGGTCTCCATCCCCTCTGCCCCTCGTTTCCAACCCATCCGTGGCAGCTCTGTGTCCATGGTCTCTGCTGATACAGAGGATTAAACCACTCAGAGTCTGGGACAGGCACAGACACAGCTCTGGGTGATGTCATCAAAGGAAATTAATCAGCAGAGGAAAGACTTTTTTCCCTCTTTGCTTTACAGAGTAAAATATATCTTAAAGCAAAAGAGTGAAGAGCTTGTAAAAATCTGGATGTTGACCTCAGGGCTTCCAGCAGCTGAACATGGCAGCAAGTTTGATCCTCGCTGAAATACCCAGTTTTTACAAAGTCAGGCCAAAATAGAGCAACTTTCAGTGCACTCTGCTTAACCTTTAATTGTGGCCTGACAATATGTACATCTGCCTCATAAAAACCAGCTCTCCCTGTCGATCCCAAAGTGCTCCTGCACACATAAATAAAGGCATCTTGTTTTTCAAATTCAGGGAGAACAAAAAAGTCTTGACGAGCTGCCTGCTGGCACTATCATCTGTTGCAAATGTTATTTATCCTGAAGGTCAGCATGGATTTGCTCACTCAGAAAACTCAGGTGGCGTGATGTTCCTGTTCTTTAGAACTGTGGTACAAATGTTTTTAATCATAACACCTTATTTCACATTGTTCATCCTCACAGCAAAGATTTCAAATATTGCCTGCAAATATCAGTGTTCTCAGCATAACCTGAAATGATGGCCCGTAGCAAAGGGCAGGGGCCAGGTGAAAACTGGCTTAATGACATTGCCTTGACTCAGTGACTTTGCCTTAAATTTAGAGAAATTCCATTACAGGTTTGAGAAGGAGCTCTGCATTTGCTTGTGTGGCAGGAGCTGTGGTCTGCTCAGCATGACAGGGATTATTCCTACCTGAGACATGTTTACAGCCCCACAAAGACAACCAACTGCTTTGAGAAGGTCATTGTGCACTCTGAGTTGGAAAGAACAGATGGGGAATTATTTTGGGCTGAGTAAGGAAAAACAGGCCCTGGAAAGCCATTCTTCTATTCAATTTCAAAAATCATTAATTTTCATGTACAGCAAGTTTCAACAAGAGTTATTACGGACTTCCATCATCAATGGTGATACAAATGTTTCCCCTCAATTTCCTCCCTTACAAGAAGCTTCATTCAAGTCTAAATCTTCGCCAGCTGTACTCAGGATCAATGATCTGTCAAATTCTCTGCCTTCAATAATAGATAAAATTTTGAATACATAAGAAGCTGCTGAGCATGGGAGATACGTGGGAACTTGACAGAACCTCACGATCTTTTTCACCACAGCACTCCTTTTTTTTTTTGCCCTCTGCCTTGATTGTGCATGTGGGCTTCTCAGTCTGAATTTCACTGTGGATAAAACATGACCAAAACCCAACATACAGAGGAATACTTTACAACTTCTACTGTAAGGGCCTCAGAATAACTTCTAATTTAATGTTGTAACTCCAGTCAGAGAGAACAAATAGCTCAGAGCAGGATGTTGCTAAGCAATGTGGCACCCAGGTTTACACAGGACCAGGGAGGGGAAGATGAGAGTGGAACAGGGAGCTGTGGATGGGCATGTGGATGTGGATGTGGATTTGGATAGTCCCCTGCTCACCAGGAAGAACTCCTGCCTTGCCACACTGTTGCAGGTGTCTGAAATGCAACATTCAACTACAAATTCAAAAATACCAAAGAAAAAACTACTTAGAAACACCACATCACTTTTAACAGGAGTACCAGACTTAATCAACTGACCTTGTGGTGCTGTACCAGAATATATACATATGGCTATGCATAGATTCCATCATAAAATAAATAACATATATACAATATCAAAATCATTCATAGATATGGTTAGAGATACTTTGCATTGATGACTGCCAAGTAACACAGGATTCAGAGCCAGGCCACAGGACAATTAATTTTCAAATAGGAGTAACTATCACCACTGGTTTGAGAGCCTCCTCCTAGAGAACCTACACTGGTATTCCAAAAGATTAGGATGATTGCAGTAGGAAAGGAGCCAAATCCAACAATATTTCTACTTTTTAAAAAAGTATGGAAGGCACTTGCCCTTACAGCATTGTGTAGACACATAAGGGCTATTAGTTTAAAAGAACACATTTGAAAATCCATGTTGCAGCCTTAAACACTCCTGGAAAGTAGGACAAATTGCTGAGAGTGCTGAGAATTGAGTTTTTTAAGAAAGCACTAAAAATCAGATATTATATGTCAGGCAATGCATATTAAGATTGTGCCAGATATTGAAAAAAGCAAGAGTACTGTGCAAAGTTTTTAAAAGTAAGTATATTTTCCACAAATTTTAGTGATGGAGGTCATATAAAACCTTTCCATTCCTGCCACTACCACTTCCATAACTCAGTGATCCTTCATTAAAGCTCTACACAGCACCTCCAAAATGAACTCCCTTCTTGGACTTTGACTTTCCAGCCAGTTTCACACCAGCTTACTTGGGTTTTGGGTGCTTCTGCATCCTCACAAAGTAAAACACCCCAAACATTTCATTTCAAAATGTACTCCAACTACATTCAAAAAGTTGAAGCTTTTCAAGGAATGTAGGATTTGACAAGTGTTCTAAATTGTGACACAAAATGCTGCTGGCAACTCCTCTTCCTTTGCAGAGAACAGCTACAACAAAAACCCCAAACCAAGCTGACCACAACCGAGAAGCTTTATTTTACTCCAGGCTCAAAGCCCACGTCCCTTCAGTTCCACGCTGTACCAAGAGGTTTTTTTTTTTCCCCTGCTGCAGGTTTCCATGGAAATGCATCAGTCACTAATCTAAATAAGTGCAGCTGAAGGACGCCTGAAAACCTGGAGCAATTACGCATGCCATTAGAGGAACAGAGTATGATTCAGCCCAGCTATTAGAAATGTGCCACAGCTATCACTTCTATATTTTGTTGCAGTGTTCTAAAAACAATACTGCTTTACTTTTTTTTGAACCCACTCTTTCGCTGCTTATAAGAGGGGAAAAAAAAAAGAAAATGTAATAAAAATACTTCTCACGTAACGAGCACACAATGAAGTCAGGCCGTATCAGTTGCAAAACACAAATGGAGTTAATGCCACACGTTTGTTTTGCCATGAAAATCCACGGGACGTGAAAACTTCTCTCTTGGTTACTGGTCCAAGAGACTTCACTTGAGTCATTTTGATGAGTAATAACAGAGTGAATGCTTTGATCTGCATTAAAGGGCTGATGAGCCTTAAAACAATTGATGTAAATGTAATTTCTGATCAATACAATACTAAACACCCATGTGCAACCACAGCACACAGCTCAGACATAGCTGGGTCTCTACAGATCACAGACCTGTAGGGTCATGGAATCATTAAGATTGGAGAAGCCCTCTGAGACCATTGAGTCCAAATGTTCTCCCAGCACTGCCAAGGCCACCACTAACCCATGTCCCCAAGTGCCACATCCGCATGGCTTTTAAATATCTTGGGTTCCAAAACCAATGTTCCAAAGCCTGGCAACTCTTTCCATGAAGGAATTCTCTCTAATATCCAGTCTGAACCTCCCTTGGCACAACTTGAGGCCTTTTCCTCTTGTCCTGTCTCTTGTTCCCTGGGAGCAGAGCCCAACCTGGCTGCACCCTCCTGTCAGGGAGTTGTGGAGAGCCAAAAGGTCCCCCCTGAGCCTCCTTTTCTCCAGGCTGAGTCCCCCCCCCCCATCTCCCTCAGCTTCTCCTGGTTCTCCAGACCCTTCCCAAGCTCCATTCCTACTGCTTTGGACTCAATCTGTTCCTACTTGACATCCCACAGAAAAATTTCAGATGCTGTGGAACAGGGCCTGTGCTGTCACATCTGAACAAACATTTTGAGAGTTATTTCAGACTATTTGAACTCAGTGTTACTACCCCGTTATTTTCCCCCTTGCCCTCACTCTTGAAGAATGAGTTGATAAAACACTGGAAAAAATTATACAGCTTTCAAGTTCTAATGACAATTTTGTCAAGTTCTGCTTGTCTGTATCACGTTTTGCAGAAAAATGTCTCCCAAGTGGTCATCATTACATACAAAAAGGGAGGTGACTGAATAAACAGGGCTGCTCCAAAGTCTGGAGCACAGACTGGGGACCGGCCGCGGGTGCCACCTGTGTGCACACCAGGGATGTGCAGTCCCCACGCCAAACCTACTTGAAATTCATGCAATTTCTGCCAATAAACATTGCAATTAGACCCCAAACAGGAGGAACTGAGGAGGAGGAAACACACTTGTGCAGGAAAAGGCCTCTCAAATGATTAATGTGGTGTTTCTAGAGTGCAGCTGAGCACTCTCCATCTATACTGGGAGCATCTACTGAAGGAACACTCAGGGGACAGGGAACTGGGTTTTTTACCTGCTTGGGGTTCTCCTTGCTGACACCAAGCCACCACTGCGAATAAAGTCAAATTAATTAGACTCAAATTCATGAGATGTAAAAACCAGAATGAGGGGGGGGAAAGAGTGGGGAGGATAAGGATACATTAAGAACACTACAAGATCATGCTAAAGATCAGCTTGAAATACATCTATTTCTGTTAGCTTTTAGTTTGTTAGTTCTCACAATTTCACTTAATGCCTTTTCTTCATCTGCTCAAGTCTTCAAAAAAAAGGAGCAGAAAGTAGGTCTTCCTTCTCAAATCTGACAATCTTTTATCTACACCTCAAGCCAGACCCTTTCAAGTTTCATTTTCCACCACTTAGTTGAATCTAGATTAAGAATTTATTTTGAACGTGACAGTAAGATTGTTTTCGAAGTTAAGATTTTACACTTCTCCTGTGACAGACACCGAAGAAGTTTTATTTATAACACACTTTGAAACCCTAATGAATGGATCACTAGAAAATTAGATGGCTTTTAATTGTGCACTGGTTAAATTGAAGAGTGGCTTGTCCAGTTTTCCCCAAAATCCAGTGAAGGTTTAAAAAGGTGTATGACTATACACAAATTTGGAATAATATCTGACCATGCAATTGCAGGAATAGACAAGTAGTACAAAATTTAAACATGTTATAATTCAAATAACGCAACTAGGATGAAATTGTCTAAACAGAAGTGAAAATCATCCCTGAAATCATCACAGTAAAAGACCAGTTTATGGCTGTGGGTCAACATTCATGAAGTTTCTCCTCAGAAAAGCTTTGCAATTTAGAGAACGAGGTACCTGAGGCACAGGGAGTGCAAACAGCATCCCAGAGACCACAGCAAACACCGAAGGAAGGCAATAAACCTGGCTTAAAGCTGTGCAGCCAGAAAAGCACCTGAGCTTCAAGCTTGTAAATTTAATGATAAAAAGATATGTTTGCTGACTGTTACAGAAATGTCAAAACCTCTTTCCAAGGTGCCCAAAGGTTACAAAAGTAGGAATGGCAAAATACACTTGTTATAATTTCCAGATGTTTTCTGCAAGCCTAAATTACTAATTCTTGGAAGCAAGCAGTGATATGGAAATGAATTCTCCTAAGACTGATTTATTCCTGAAACTCCATTATGTATCCTGCTTAGTGCCTATAAACTAATAAGAAAAAAGGAATTATGCTGCATCTTTGTACTTATGAGATTTTTAGTTATGAGATTTGTAAAATGTTATAACTGAAGAAATCAAATAGTCTGGGTATTTCTTAAAGGGAAATGATGTACAAAGCTTGAACCTCTTAAGTGACATACAAAACCTCCCAAAACCACTCTCAAACCTGCAGTGTGAAAATGTGAAAATGTGAAAATATAGCCCTGACCTGTTAGAAGCTTTTATATTGTGGACTTTGTGACCTCTCAAATTTGACTGGAACAAGGCGTATAAAGAGAAGTGGGAGAGGTTTTGAATTTGTGAATTTTTGTTTTGCAGCGGTGTCTCAAACATGGGATGCACTTAATTGAGATCTCTACTTAGTAGGTTTATTCTTTTCTAGCAATGTAATTGAGTGTGCTAAGCCCACCTGGATTAGCCACCTCTCTGTGCCTGATAATCACACTCCCACCTTCTCCCCCTGCTCCCTGTCCTTTATCTCCTTCTCACGTATAAATTGCATCTCAGCATATCCAAACTTAATCCACAAAGAGGCCATGCAAACCTAATCCTCCAAATATATCATAAAAAAATCCCGCTTCGTTATTTACCCTAATCCTGCACAGAGACAGCACAAGACATAATCACCTCACAGAGATAATGATTTGCACAGCTTGAAGAGTTCTTTTGACACTCAGAAAGATCCAACTGGTTAAACAATCACTCTTTCATGCATCACTGTCTAATTACTCTTCACAGGACTGCTAGGGTACCTCAACTCATTGTCACACATAACCATTATTTCAGGAGAAAATGGACAAATAACTGCTTTTAGATAATCTCCTTCTCCACCACATCATCTGAAGTTGACAACTTGTCACCTCAAAAACATTATGATGTCAAAATTTTAAGATAATACTGTTTAAAAGAAGAAGCCTCATCTAGAAATGGGTAACAGGAATGAGGCAGATAAAGGTAGATTTGCTGTTCACAGTGTGGGATTTACAGTTAACTGCAGCTCTGCAGGCTCAAAGTGCACTTTGGTTTGTTTTGTTGGCCTGTAACCACAAAAATCAATCGAAATGTTGTGTGTTGACAGCAGCAGCCCAGCTCCACTGAGGTGTTTTCAGGACTGGGAATCAGGGTGCTTCCCTCAGAACCAAAGTAGGAATAACACAGGTTTTTTGAAGCTTTATCTCCACAAAATGTGATAAACTGAAATGCTGCTTGCACATATCAATTTCTAATCCTGGCTCTAGATACCAAACACTCAAAATAGGCAGGAACTAAAACAACCTGCCTTCCATCCAGGGATATTCTAGGTGAAGCCAGCAATCCATCATTTCATTTTAGCAGTGTTTACTAAAAACACTTCAAAGATCTGAGGGGTTTTTCCCCCCCAGATGTTGTGCTGAATGCCATCTGCTTTATTCCTGAAGGAATAAAAGCCATCATACATTTTGCTGCAACATAAAGTGAAGCAGAGTCGTCATTAGCCAAAAAACCAGGGAAATCGGGAGTTTCCTGAATACATAATTAGAGATCTAATGAAATGGACTCTTAACCCAAAAAGTCAGGAGATTAGAAGTTAGAGGAAGAAAATAAAAGGCCTCATCAGCTTTGTGGAAAGTACAAAATATAGAGAGCAGGAAAACATCCTCTAAATTTCATAAATTGAGTGTAATTTAAATGTATATTTATGATTGATGAGAAATCCCAGACGACACTTCCCAGGCTAAAGTCTCTCCCATTTTACTTTGGTGCCATTTAAAAAACTATACTTATGGATCTATTTTCTTTTCCTCTGTTATCAGAGCTAATAAATACATTTCCAAACTAAACTTTCCCTGAAATTTTGCTCACTGGAATTTTTGCTCCACTGCACAAATGAGCATTACAAGCTGCCCTCCTCTGTAAGAGGCACTGACTAAAGGCATTTTAGAAAACTACCAAGCAGACCTAACTTTTGGTATTTCCAGCATCCAGAAGCAGCAAGAATCACTTGGAATAAGCAACAGCAATTAGAGAAGATGAGATTTCCTGTCATAGCCACGCAACTATCTGGAAACAGAATTTAGCTGAAGATTTATTCAGCTCTGCAGTTTGTAGCTGGAGCCACGGACACAGCCTCAGAATCTGATTCCTCCCCTTGTCAAAAGTGAGGCTGCAGACACTGAGAAGCCCCACATGATGCCTTGGATCACCAGAGAGCTCAAACACACCCCCAAAATAATAGAAGGTGATTTTGTGTTATTTCTGCCCAGTCAAGCACAGCAGTGACAAGGTGATATCACATTCCAATGTTTCATAGTTTCACCCAGTAAAAGCCTGTGTCACTTTCTTCCGGGGTTTTTTAAAGGTTTTCTGCAGCAGTTCTTCATTTGCAGAGTTATTTGCCCACTGCACAACATCCTGCATGGCCATTAAGTAGCTATTAGGGTTGTGTACTTTACTTTGGCATTTACGCTGCACATAAAAAGATTAAAGGACCATCAACCACTCTCTTTTCATTTAATTATTCCTACTCCACTGACTGTATTTCCAGTACATTATGCCAAGTGATGGAATCCTCCTATGTTTAAAAACATATTTATTCCTAGTGGGCAAGACTAGAAAAAATAACACACAACTATTTACTTTACACCACGACAATACAGATTTGCTCCGAGTGCTTCCCAGGACACAACAGTTTTCTCTGATGATCTCTTCCATGATTTATCACACATAAACACTCCATACCTGGTTAAAACCCACAGAAGTAATCCTCTCACACCTTCACACGCAGAAGCTGTTGGAAACAACTGCAGCAGCAAAGTTCAGGTAAATGTTTACTTTTACACCATCCCCACAGAATAAGACATTTATTCATTTCTCTCAGACGTGCTTTGGCCTCATCTTCAGTGACCTCCTAGGCAATATTTGTATTTTTGCCATATTTTCTCCCCACACTCTACATCTGGCCAAACACGTGGGAGAAGGACAAGCCACAGCCGCTGTCAAAAATTCCTGAATTTTTTCAAAATCTCCCTCAACCTGCTCCTCCCTGGGCCCCCCATGTGTCCACCAACACTGTTAGAGCAGCTTAAGCAGGTTATCAGAGCTTTTTGCCTCTGACACCCACATCTTCTGTATTTCAGGAAAATAAACAACTCCCTTGGCTTTATTTTAAAGTATTTCTGAGTGCACTCCTTTCACACAGAGGGGGAGTGATTGTGGGCTCCTTGAAAGGGGCTGGGAATGAAGTAAACACACAGGGGGATGAAGGCAATAGGAATTATATTTAACAGGTTTAGCACTCACACTGCTCTACACCACTAAAGCTCTGGCTCATTTTATTTTAAATGAAGGTATTTATGTGCTATTACTTTTCAAACAGTTTGCACACTGCTGGGGTAACAAATCTGTGGTGTAGGTAAGATAAAAAACCAGCATCTGTTCTCTGCCATGGCAACCAAGAGGACTGAAGCAAAGAGAGGTCCCTCACGCTGCTGACGAGGAGGAAACAATTTGTTTGAGTGATCCTACAGCATCATGGGTACAACAAATCCATGCCAGATCACCTTTGCCACGGGGTGAGAGTGAAACAGGCAGCTGACATCATTCCCAAAGGATTTAACTTCTTTGGGAAGAGTGCAAGAGGAGATTTTTAACAGCACAGGCCATTTACTGAGTGAGAACACTGACTCCTGTTCTAAGGGTCATCCTGTAAAAATTCAGATGGAAACACTGGGTAATGTGTGAGTGACAGATCCTTCTTCTCGTGTGAGATGCAAGAAAGAAAAACAAAAGCAAACCCCCAAACAAGCACCAGACACACAGACAAGCATTTGGGAGAAGAAGTCTGCAAGAAGAACTTCCCTCAAATACATTTAGAGGGCTATTATCACGATTTTACAGAACAGCTCAAGATAGGAAAAAAAAAGCGTCAATAGCTGGGAGGATTGTAAATAAAAGATGCAAGCTGGCTTTGGATGACATGGAAATGTTTAACAAACACTTTATTGCATCCAAATTCCACTCCTGGTACTCACACTGTTTCTTCTTTGGCTTAAGAGGACTGCCACCTACTGAGCCACCCTCACCTTCAGCTGGTGTCAGGAAAGAGACTAACATTACCTTCACATAAAGAGAATTTGGATAGCAGCTTTTACTTATTTCTATATAAAAACCTAAAAAGGCATCTCAATTTGTAAGGATTCGAGTGCTGGACATATTCTTCTTTGCTGCAGAAGTTGTTTTGGTATTAACCTGGAAATCCTTGCTGGTAACTGCTGAGTGGTTGCTTTCAGTTTTAAGTGCTTTGAAGATGTGATTTTATCTGGAACATTTCCTAGTGATTGACTATCATCTCTAAGGAGTGTGGGGAAAAAATGACAGATTCCTAGATCTGCATTAATCTAAAAATTTCCACAGATGTTACCTAGAAAAGTCTTCCAAAATGTTTACACATAATTATTAGAATTCAAGATAAACAACACTGCTCAGAAAGTACAAAAAAAAAAAACCAAACAAACCCAGAAAAATGCTTCCTTCACCCATATCTCCTGCCGCCTTGGCACGTCATTTCTTAAGTTTTAATATTCAGGCAGAAATAAGAGTGAACGGAAACGTGGCAAATGAAACGTTAGAGATGATTTTCGCCTAAATTCGGTACCCAAAGATGCCATCTAGTGACCACCGACCGAACGCAGGGACTGCTCCCGAAAACGCAGCTCGGAGCACCCGGCACACATGAGCTGCGAGGGGCATCCCCGCCTCACCACTACAGGCACAAAGGGTTCAGTCCTTAGCCAGGGTGTTTTTATTCAAGGACATCCCTTGGCACATCTGTCACTCCTTCCCTGCTCCAGCCACTCCATCCGGAACGGGGCTTCTGCCTCAGGGAACATTCCTGGCAGGCTCGTGGCCGTGTGCATCCACAAACAGCAGGACACTCAGGCGTTTGCTGTTCCCCACCATCTCCTAGCCAGGAAAGGTCCTGTCTGCTCTTGCTACCCACACATTAATTTTGACTCAACTTGGAAAGAAGTAATTTGTGGATGGCAGCCGACAGGAGCAGAGACGAGCGCTGGCTCTGGGAGCACTCAGGACACAGGCTGGGATAGAAGGATAATCACAAACTTTGGCCAGCCAGAAGTGTGGGACCAAGGCAAAGAAAAAAACCTCACTAGGGATGACTCTTTGGAAAACTTGAGTCCAGTCTGACAGCCAAGAGCAACTCCTGAAAATCCCTCCCTCTCTTGAGGATATTGTCTGTTAGGGAGTGTAAGGAAAAGCTTTTGCACAGTGTCGGGTGCACACTGGTGACCTTCTCCTGAATTTAATCAAGGGGCACAGAGGAGTTGTACACACACACACAGCACCCAGACGAGTGAAACCAGAGAGAGAAATTCAGGTCTGGATTGTATCTTTTTAAAATTCTGCTACTGTAGGGCAGGGTAATTGATTTTCTGTATGCAAAAAGGTGCAATCAGCACGTTCAGAATGCAGGAAGGCTTTTGCATATCGATACCCCAGATAAAGATCCCAGAATAGCCAGATTTATTGAGCTCCTAAACAGATGCTTCGGATTTTAGGGTACTAATGGAATTAATTGATTTGTGTAATACAATATATTAACTTCAAGAAGGCCTGACCTAAACATTGTCATCAAACCATTAAATAGCTCATCAAATGCATATAATAACAATTCAGAACGTGTTCTTGCTTCTGAAATGCTGAAAAACATTGATCTCTAGGTCACATATTATGTACGTTTGGAAGATGGTCTATAGAGTATCTTTTACTTTTTTTACTTTAGAACAGGTCCACAAGAAAATTAAGGGGAAAACCAACAAGGAAGAGAAAAATCAATGCAAACCATTGGTGTTTTCATAATCACATCCAAGTCTGTTTGATCATGTAAGCAAAACGAGTATTGCAAAATCAGGTGGAAGCTGATTTAGGGCATCAAAAATGAATGCCTAAAATATATATGACATACACATTTCACAGGAGGGAGAAACACCATGTTATATAGTGTAGATTTCAGAAAAAACATTTAAAATGTATCTTTGCAAGCTAAAGACTTTCCTCAACAAAAAAAAAAAATCCTCAAAACAAAACCCAAACTACTTTAAAAACAGTATACATTTAAAATTAAAGCTTTAAAAATATCTTGTATCAGCCATAATGCAATTTTTAAGTGTCCCAATGCTTAGCATCACCCACATTGTAAGGAAAAAGTAGTTTAGCTCCAGGAAAAAAAACAAAACAAAAGAGTTTCCAGGAAATCACTGGTCTCTTACATTTATGAATAGCAATAATGTTAACTCTTCATATGTGTTTGGCAAGATATTAAAGCCACTCTTACACGTTTTAGGGGGTGGGGTGAAATGGGTTTCTTCTTTTCATGCTCCTTCAAGTGACATATTTGCAACCCTTCCCAAAAGCTTGACTCTAAGAGACTGTTTGGGCAAATATAATTTAATCTAAAGGTACAGAGTTAGAATGGGCTAAAAAAAATAAAATTAAATTAAACCAGAATTACAGGGATTGCGGCAACTTAAATTCACACCTGCAGTTCAAACTCCTTTTCAAGCCACTCACAACCTTTTTGTGACCCAATACTCTTGGTTATCCCAGTCTGTGTCTCCCAAACCTGAGCTGATGATCGGGCTGGGTGTGGGCATGCCAGACTGGGAATTAAATCATATTCAGGAATAATCACTTAAAGCTGATGGATTTCCATTCAAAACTACTGAATGTTGTGGCTAGTATGGTTTCTCTGGGCTTTGAAATGGGAGCTGAAAGTCAGACCATAAATCTGCCACTTAGTGGCAGGTTGCATCCTCCAGAGCCTGCACTGCAAAAGGTTTTTTCAGAGTTAAGCTGCAAGTTCTGGCTTAAAACCCAAAACAACCGCTGTTCACCCAAATGCTTCCCAGAACAAGATTCCAGCAATCAGGGATAAGTGGTATTTTAAGCCTCCCCATTTCAGTGCCTGAGTAATCAGTTTGAGCTATCTGAAACAGGAGGATTATTAAGGGAAAATCCTTGTCGGGGTGAATCTTGTTAGAGAGCCCAGATCCTGTCCCCTGTGTGCATGACAGTACCTGTGATCCTGCTGGCAACTGTTTTCCTTCTATTCTACCAATAGCTTGGAATTCTGGATGTTTTTTCAAGCTTGTCCCTCATAAATAACACAAAAACATGACATTTATCCCTGTTTATAGTTGTACTGGAAAACACTGGGAGAATCCCAAAATGACATGTGCTTAATGACACACGAAACACTTCACCAGTATTGTTTCCATATAGTACAACCTAAGAAAGTGGATAGTGTTTTTAGAGGAAAATTCTTAATATCTTCTGATTCTGAGCAGCTCCAATGGTAGATTTTAAGGGCTGCCTTATTTGTTCCTCACGATGATCAGCTATCTACTGATTCTTTACTTTTAGAAGATTCAGTAATACATCTTGAATTGGATCAAAACAGCCTTGCAAGAACTTTCTGAAATGTTTGGCTGATTAGCTTCAGTATTTCCACTTAACTTTTAAATGTGATGAGTTGCAGCATCCTCCAAAGTAAGGTCAGGACTTCAAGAAATTCTCAAGATTTACTTTTGAATGAGAGTATTTATGACCCATTCCAGTCTTCCAGATCTATCAATAGGCTGAAACCTCACTGAATCTCCAAATCCAGGAACTATGGTGCAGCTCGTTATAGTTCAAATTGAGTATTTTATATTTTCAGAACTGAACACTGAAACATCTATCAAAATTAATACTTAAAAACATCTTGGTAGAGGTGAAGCTTCTAATTAAATAATCAGTATCACCTGCATTTATTAGACAGCTAATAAGACGTATGCTAATAAACTCAACAGCTGTTTAATGAGGAAAAGTTCAGTAATATTTAACAGTTCTCTCCCCAGACGTAGCATGATTAAACACAAATTTGGGTTCAAGGTTACTTAGACTTTAGACACAGCAGTCACTATTTTGGGAACAATTTACACAGAGTTTTACACACAAACTAACCTCAAAATACATCTATTTCCCAGGCTAGTGGCAGCATTAAAGCCCAGCTAAATACACACACGAAGAGAAGCTGGGGGTAGTGGCACAGCAGAACTCTGGCTCTGCCAGCACTTGCAGCCACAGCAGCTATTCTGCTTGCCAGGTGTGTGCTCTTCCCTGCTTATCCGTCTCACAAACACTTCCCACCCCGAGCTCCTCAGGGCCACCGAGCCCTCGTGGCGAGGTGTGGGGCTGCGTCTGTGTGTGCCGAGCAGTGTCTGTCCTGCCCAGCAGCGCTGCAATCTGTTTTGGGCGAGTGGGACCTGAGATCCACTCCTAAGAACAGCATCCCTGTGCTGCAGCAGGCAGGCAATCAGCAGCGGGAATGGCACCATCCCACTGCTGGGCTACTCAGGAAAGACAAAAAGTGGGGGTTACCCACCAGGGCAACGATGCATCACCCCTCTGACAGGCATTTCCACCTCCCTGGCTTCCTACAGACTCTACTGGTGTCCCCAGCAAACAAGACATTTGCAGGAAAATAATGATCTTCCTTTTTCATCTGTCCACCTGCTGCCCAGAATACTGGTAATACCTCAGCAGCTCACCCTGAAAATGGTAACTCATTTATAACCAAAGCATCAAAAACAAATGAGGAAGAGTAATGTAAGGACTTCAAGCGTTCGTTTGAAATCAAGCTACGTCCTTAAAAGGTGTTTTCTGAAAACGAAACAGGGATCTTTAACTTGCCCTTCTCTGGGGCAAGCACTTAGCAAAAATCTGTAACATTTGAACCATCCTCTGGCTCTTAAAATAAACCAATTCTGGCATTCTTTCTTCTGACAGTCTTTTGTTCGCTGCAGGCAACTGTGTCTTGTCTTTGGATGATAAAATCCTAGCATGAAAACTGGGGGATTTTGGGAAAGTGCCTTGGATTTTCCTATCTGTATTTGCATTTCCTCTCAAACAGTGGCCTAGGGCCTCAAAGTCTCCTATGAGATCAACCCAAAGGATAGGTTTGATCCTGGCAAAATGAAAGAAAAAGTATAATCTATAGAGATTTACAGTCAGGAACGTAAATATTTGCCTTCTTATTAAAGACTTGACTAATAAATATTAATACAGCTTTAAAAAATAGCTTTATAACTCACCTGACAGACAAAATGTGAGAAAAATATATGCTATATTTCATTTCCTTAAACTACTAATATGTTGTACAGGGTATCCAACATAATTACTTCTATTATTTCCAGGAGAACAGCCAAAATATAGAATTACTTTCAATGTCTCTCTAGACAGCACTAAACTAATTCTTGATGTGAGGAAAATGTAAAATGTAAGCACAAAGTAAAGACTCTGTGATTGTTGTATAATTAGAGCTGAACTCTTGACTACAGAAAAAAAAAAAAAAAAGACCCAAAACAATACATTGAAGTGCTTTTTGATTGTAAAGCATCCACAAAATTAGCTTGACTTTCACAGCCAGGTTTTGTATTTGTGAATTGTGGACTGATTGGAGGGTTGAGAAAGTTGATGGACATCTTCCATTTCAGCTCAGAAAGCAAAGCTCTCAAACTCAGCTACAAACACAAACACACTTCTGTGTGTCAATAACTCAGCCAAGCTCCACTACCATTTAAAATTCAATCCATTTGGAGTTGGGAATTGGGAACATGGACTCAGGTCTGTTTCACCTGGAGACAAATAATCTATTTCTGACCCCAGAGTGTCCCTTTAGTACTGAACTGAGAGTGAAATGAGCTGAGCTCCCGAGCAAGGGAGGGAAGCCAGAAGCAGAGCCATGATTTCAGAACACAGCATGGATTATCTGACAGCTGCTCTAGTTAGACATCACTTTCCTGACCACCTCCAGCACTGCCATTACTGCAAGCAGCTGCTCCATCATCTTCCTTAAATTAACAAGAATTTGATCTCAACTAACTGGGGAGTGTTTCAAAGAGTTTTCAGCCTCCTCTGTTGTCAAGCCTTTTATCTGAGCCATTAAGAATCAGAAGGGGAAAAAAGCCCCAATGTGTCATTCAGTACGGGAGAAAAAGATGGCTTATCAACACTTTTGGAATATGCACAGATCTAAGGCTTGCCTTGCCTTGGTTTTTTTTCCCAAAGTTGCTTTTTAAAGTGTTAGGTCATGCTAAATGAAATGAGTTAGATGAATTATGGCATTTTATTTAACCCTTACAGATACCCAGAATGATTTCAACAGAAGTCATGTTCGGATATAAATATATTTACACAGGTGCATCACAGAATCCTGGCTAAACTGAATTTCAGGAGGAAAAAAAGCATGTTAAAGTAAAAGCTATCGCTACTGTCATTTAAGACAGAGAAAGCAAAAAGATCAATTATAGCTGATCATAGATTCATAAGATATTACAAAGTATCTCTAATTAAAAAAAAAAAAAAACCAACCCAAACAAAACAATTAGCATAGAGATGTTAGCATTAAAATAAATATTCTTTATGAAATTTGAAATGCTCCAGAATTCCAGGAGGTGAAAGCTACAGATTTTTGTCTACTAACAGTAGTTAAGACCTGCCAAATTTGTTAAAATTCTACTAGTTTGAAACAGATTTTTTATGGGTTGAAAAAAACATGTTATACATGTAGTTTCTACAAGAACAACTGGGAATCAAAAAATCAGGTATTACTCCTAGATTTTTAGCACGTTGCAGAACAGGGCCGCTCAAATTCTACCACAAGCTGAAGTATTCTCTCTTAAACCAATAATTGGACTTAAATTCCCCAGGAGGCTCCATCACTTCATAAATCATTCACTTCATAACTTCAACTTTTCGGTGCTTCTACAGTAATTTGTAACATTAGACATCTCTGATGTCTGTATCTGCTCTCAGACTTGAAAATATTCCATGGGCTGCGATTTTGAACAGAAAATGGGAATGCATCACCGGAAAGAAAAGGAAGAAACCATCATAGTAACTCCTTTCTTGAGACATCCCTCAGAGTTTGCATTTCTTTGATCCTCTATGGTGTGACAGACAATTTCTTGAGGGGAAAAAAAAAACACAGAAAGAAACAGAAGAGGAAAAACTCCACACCTGCACGTCCGATTTCACACAGCAGCAATCCCAGATGCACTGGAAATGTTGAGTTTCCTACCATGTAACTCTCATTTTATATTGCTGTGCAATTTATTTTTAGCCTATTTCAATGCTTTGGAGAGTTGTGCTGCTCCTTTCCAGCTGATTAGAGTTATTCCTAAGTGGCTCTTAGCAGCGTGGAAATGGGAGTGAAAGGGATGAAGTACATGACAGCTGAGCAGCCCAGACAGTAAAATATTATGAATTAAAAATTACTTATTCAGAGATAAGCATGCAGACAGGCTTATGTTCTCTACAAGCTCTAGACATAGACTTGCCTTTTTTTCTTTTTTTTTTTTATAATTTGAATAATTTTTTTTATCTTTTGGCTTTATGCTGTCCTCAAAACCTGGACAAATGATGTAATTATTCTCATGGAATCCTTTATTTTACTCTTCCTTCAAACCAGACCTGTATCATCAATTGAGAAACGGCTTGGTAAACTCAGTCTTCCCAAGGATTTTGAACAAATACTCCTATCAGAGTAAGAAATCTCTATGGCACCTTGCTCAGAAGATCAAGACTGAAAGCAGGAAAGGCCTTTCAAGGCACCTTTGGCCAGAGAGGACACCCTGCAGGTTGTGTGGGAAGCAGGTGGCTCCCTCCCACAGCCAGGCTGCAGATGAAAACAGCTCTCCAGTTACCTCTGCTCCCAACTCCCATTATTATTGAGTGATGATTCACTTCAGAGCCTTCTCCCAAACTGCTGTTTATCATTACTGGGAACACAAATGCCTCGCTCAGCAAAGCTAAAGTGCAGAAACTTGCTGAGGTTCATTCTTTGAATTTCCATCACTTAAGACAAAAAAGTGGGGTTGATTTACATCCTCAGCTACAGAGAGTTGTCAGAATTAGTTGATTATTACTGCACCAAGCTCCTGTGTCAGCTGGGCTTTGTGGGCTGGCTTGCCAGCACCTCAGATCTAGTTCTTTGCATTGATTTTTTTTTTTTTTTTTGTTCCAGTATAGTTTTCTCAGTGATTGATGGAAGAGAATGCAGTTTAAGCAAAAATATAGTATATTGCATATTCCTAATCTTTCTAAAGCATAAATCAGACACAGAATATCTTTGTGGATGATCACTGCCTTGAGTTTTGTCATCCATTCCCATTTGTTTTCATGAGAGATTTGTTCATGGGAAACATTATGTGGCAGAAAACTACTCCTCAAATGATGAATCTGTTCAGAATCCTGTGAGACAGGTGGCTGGTTGTGCAAAACACAGAAGCAAGGCAGGAAAGAGTATTTCAGAGGTCAGAGCTTTGGACAACATCCTTCAAGGCAGGGGCACTGACTGAACAGTGTCTGAGCTGTCAGTGTGGGCTCTGGGTACCAGGGTTTCGATGAAATCCCACATTCAGGGCCCTGACTGGGATTACAAAGATATCATTTTATGGAGATGTAATAGTCATCTCTTGAGTTTTCAACCCATTTGAAATGGCTGACTTCGTATCTGCATCATAACACACTTTTCCAACTACACGTGAGGCAATCTTGCCCTTTTAATTTGATTTCAATTTGGGTTTATATTCACTTGGCCATATTGAGCCCAGCCTGCAGTGTTGAGTCAGAACCCGTTTCCAAACTCTCCCAACTTCTTAGCTCCTTACACTACTGACATGACAACATTTGTGATGAACTTTCCCAACAACAACATATTGCCCTCACATACATAAATTTCTTTTATACTTTCTCCATTTAGCCCTTCCAGCTGCAGCAGTGTTCTGTCCTTAACTGCTGCTGCTCACGCCAAAGAGTTTAAGTTGCACGATAATTCTGTCACAGACTCACAGGTACCTTCTACTCGAGGTGAAATTGTGCGGAAGGAGAATTTATCAAAATTTATTATCAAAACCCTTGAGGTGCTCATTTGGTGAGATAGCATCTCTCCTGTCTCATTGAAACCCTCTTCCTTCTAGTGGTTTTCAAAGTTACTTGTGCATAGAATTTTTCAGAGTTCTAATAATCACCACAATATTTCCCTCTGTTTTTCAGTTGCCTTTCTAGTTAAAAATTAGCCAGAACTGATCATAACAAATCAGGAATAATTTGTTTAAAAGGATTTTTCTAATCTGGGTCATTTGTAAAAGGTAGGTCATTAAGGCTGGATGAAATGGGTTTTGGTTTTCTGTTTTTTCCCCTCCACTGCTGTGTTTAACACAGAATCATAGAATCAGTTATATGGGATTAGGCACAGGTTTTACATATGGATATCTATTATGTCCAGACAGCAAATCTGGGAAACCAAGACTCCTGTCCTTCTGGAAGGCCAGTACAGATGTCATTTCCTCAATCCACAGTAAAGCAACTTTCCTTTTTGGAGGAAGGCAAATCCATTTCCTAGCAGCCTGGCTGGCTCGATTGCCTGGGAAGGTGTTGTGCTAATTATAAAAAGGGATGGTGGAAACGAGGAACAAATCTGGTTTTACTGAATACACAGGGCGTTAAAAACTAAGCATGTGGAAGGCAGAAAATTCTGTGCTTCAGAAACAGCAAAAGGACAAATTTTATTAACACAGCTTGGACTTGTTTGGTAACTTCTGGGATCAAGAGGGAATGTTGGATAAGGAATGCTGCAGTTTCTGCTTATAAAGTCTGTGTATGGTTACATAGGTAAAAAAGAAATTGCAAGGGAACTCTCCTATTCCTGGATAATCTGTCGCTACATTTTCAAGTTGCTGGAAAGCCAGGAATAAGGGATAGCAAACCAAAGCACAGGCACCGTGCTCAGGAAAGGACTGGACGTGGCCCTCAGTCCGGCTGACGAGGTGGGGATCAACCAAAGGCTGGGCTCCGTGATCCCTGAGGTCTCCTCCAACCCAAATATTCCATGCCTCTGTGACAATTTGGACGGGAAATGGCACTTTGGAGCCTGGCAGAGTGTGCTGGGAGGCAGCACCAGTGACACTCGAGGTCAGCACGGGCACGGCTCCATGGGCAGGGGAGGGCCAGGGATGTGCCAGGGATGTGCCCTGGAGCGGTGCCTCCCGCGGGTGCCACAGCCCCCAGGACTGGCACAGCCCGGGCTGCACAAACCGGGTCCTCTCCTGGAAAAAGCAGCTCTTGAGCAATTGCTGATGGTCACTGCAGCCACACATCAGATCGAGTCTGAAATAAACTCCCAGCGCTCCTACAGCTACTAATAAAGTGTATCCCGAGGCCACAGGGTAGGAAAAGGCACGAAGGAGGCTATGGAATGAAAAATCCTCCTAAGACAATATTAAAAATGAGGCTGGAACTCAAGGAAAGGTGCATTGAGGAGGCCAAGAGTTGAAAGACGGCAAGAACCGCTCAGACACGGTGAGTCTGCCTTCATTTCGGTATCATTTGTAAAATCTAGGAGTTCTCCAGGCACATTAGGGAGCGAGGAATAAGAAATGGTAAAGTTGGAGTGTAGTTAAAGATAACTTCCAGCCTTCACCTCAGTTTTGGGCAATCAGATAGCTCTGAATTCTGAAGGATGTGGAGCATAAAATCACAAGTGTAATAGAAAGCATTTTTGCAGTGAGTCTCTCAAGTTCAAGTAATACCTTATGATAGAAGAAAAGCAACATCTAAATTTAAGCACGAGAAACTTTTTTCAACTTACCTAGAACATTTTAGCAAAAAAAATTAACTCTATTTTAACATATTTCGGAATATAAAGACATTTCAGAATGGAACTGGCTCATTACTGAATAACAAGAAAACTGTCAGTGCAGAAAGAGCAAGAATGTGACATTTGTATTCTGTATAAGTGCAGGGAAAAGGCAAGATGATGTGCCAACCTCATCTGAGGGAATACTTCCACTCTCAGAATAATTCTGGAGAATGTTAAAAACTGACTACGAAGGCCACACTTTTTAAAATGAGGAAGCACGAAGGTTTTGTTTGTAAGCATTTTTTAAAAGCAGGCAAAAGAATTTAGCAAACCACAATAATGATTTTCTTTGTTGTTGCTCTTTTTCCATTGGATCTGAAAATGTCAAGGGAACTTCTTTAGACAGGAAAGCAGCAGGTCCTGTGCTGGTGCTATTAAAGGGCAAATGAGACAACCTGGATAATTAGGAGCCCACAGGCCTGGGATCAACCCTAGCAAAATAATGGAGGCATTCCTACAAGTCTCAATTAATGAAAGATTAAAGAAGGGATACAGAATTAATGCCAATCAATATGATTTTTTTTTGGAAAACAGAAGCTGCCAAGCTAGCATGGTATCTTTGAAGAGAGCACAGGAACCAGGTGCTGTTCTGTCCTGCCCACTTCCAGAGAACAGCTGGGATGGCAGGAAAGTTCCCTAAAAATTGAACTCTCCTTAGCAGGGAGATTTGACATCAGCATGACATGAAACACCTGCCCAGCAGTTTTCCTGGGCCTGAAGTGTTTAATTGGGGCTTGTTTTTTCCAAGAACTATTCCTCTTTCCTTCACTCACGGCGTGCAAATGACAAGCCTCTATTAAACACAATTCTTCAAATGAAACAGCAAAGGGAAGCTGCTGGAAGAAATGTTCCTAAATCTCATTGAGGGGAAAGAACTGTTGCTGTGGTGCTGGTGTGGAAAAGGCTGAGTCTGAGCTTCATTTCCTCCACATTGAAGTGATCTGCTTTCTAAATCATTATCATAAGAAGTTCTGCTGCTTTGCAAAGACCACGATGCAAATTCTTGCAAGTGGCACAAGTTTGTGATGTTTCTCAGCTGATGTTCTTTCAGCGATCCCAGCAGACCTAATTTAATTTCTAATCATTTCACCATGCCTAACACATTTTTCTAAATTACTTCTGCATTTGTACTCAGAGGGAATACTGGCTGATTTTTGCTTATAAAGCTTTCCCCTTTCATTCGCATTGTTTCCTATGCAGAGGGAATGCACAGAGCAATTCCGTGATCAGCTGCTTTCACTCCATGCCATATTTCAATAATAATATGGCACATACTGTGCATTCCATATATTTCATTTCCCTCCCAGCTCCAACCTCTATCACATCACACACAGAAGCACTGAACCTCATTGTGGGTGCGGGACAGCCCAGCAAAATACAGGAGTGCACAAGTTCACTGCCAGACAAAATGTGTCCCTCTTGTTCCTATTTAATTACATTTTCATCCTTTTTAGAGCAGAAGAATGGCATATTCAAAGCCTTAAGCTATGTTCACATTATTATTCCCACTGTACCATAGGCAAACAGGAAAACAATCAGAAAGCAGGCAATAGCTACAAATTACAGTAAATGCTCTGGTGCTGTGCCAGACACATGACATAAGTTTTCATAATTTCATGTTAGGAAATTTGTAACATGCTTCTGTTTATGTTCTTTTATTGCCTCCAGCTTTGGTAACCATTTTGTTATTCTTGTGACAATTCTTTTCTTAAATCTTGTGTTCCTTTGAATGATCAAAGAAATCCTTGCTCAAAAAACAATCATCATCTATTAAGGCAATCATGTCACACACTGAATTTACCTCCTGAAGTAAGGAAGTCTTTAAGGATTTGTGACAAACAGGTTTGGTTACTTTCTCTTCAAAATCACTAAAAAGATGCAAAACTTCTTTCATCTTAGAACTTCACTGAATTCCCCCCTCAGAATTCTCTTCAGATTTGGAGACAAATGGACAGCTCGAATTTAATGCAGAGTTGCCATTTCTACACTGGGCAATTCCAGCCTCAATCTTCCTCTTGTTTAATACTTCTCCATCTCTAAATTCAGACTTGTTCTCGAGCCCTTTGAAGAGCTACATAACTGTTCTCCCTCTCTTCTCAGAGCCTGAATCCACTCTCTCCAAATACTGGATCTGGTTTTGCCTCCTCCTCTTTTCCCCCTCTTAAAAGGGAAATAGAAAAGGAAGGGCAACCTCTCCACACAGGAAAAAAAAAAGAAAAGTATGCCTTGCAGGTTATAATGACATGCATAACAGAAAAACATCTGTAAATCAATGATGCAATGCATAAATTTTAGTGTATCATCTGTGCAATGCCAGAAGTTCTTGATCAATACAACAGAGATCTAAAAACACATCAATAGCTGATTTAAAACTGCATACACTCCTGGAGAACGTTAATTATATTCTCAGAGCTCATTTATAACGAGCTTTTAATTAGAGAGGATGTCCTCACATCTTAATTCTTAAAAGCAGAGAAAAGATGAGATGGTAGGTAATTCCTAAAATAACCTGCTTTAATGTAGACTTCTTTTTCTTTTATTATACCAGGACTGTAAATGCTCCTTGCTTAAAGTCACTTGTGGCAATACACGTGTCTGATAAAGGAGGATTCCATTTCCTTTGTCATCAGTGAGGATGGATGGGGGACATCCCACTACAGGATGCCTCCTCTAACATTTAGGAGAAGGTCAACAGGGCTATGAACAAGAGCTAAATGCATTGTATGACTCCCTCAGACTGGGAGGTGACTGGCCAGTTTTTCTTCCCTTATTTGTCTCATTAGACACTGTCCCCCACTTTAAAAAACTAAAACACAACATAATCCTATACAAAATGTCTGCATACAGCTCTGTGTAAAAGCTCAGGTACTTCCCAGCATAGTTCCTCATGAGAAAGTCTGTTTGCTTGGACAGTAAAATCCAATCAATAAACCCACCTGCATTTTTTAATTCAACAGCTCAGCTCTATCCAATTCTCCCATTTCTAGTAGTGCACAAAGGCCCTGCTGTCTCTGTTGGGACAGACACGTGGCATTTGTCACGTTAGGGTTCAGCAAGAGCTTGATGTGATTACCTGGTTTGCTTTCATTTGGTTTGCACTGAACTTCTTCCACGCACTCTGCAGGAAACCAGCCAATGTGTCCCCGGGTGCTGCCTTCCCAGAATCCGCCTTCTCCGACGCTCAGAACTAAACAGGGGACACACAGGCAGCGTTACACTTTGGCTCCTCACAGAAATACAAAGTTATTGCATTACACAGTCAGTAAGAACTGAAAAAAAGCAAACTGTGCAATAACTCGAATGCTGGTACCCCCAAAAGGGCACAGAGTAACCTTTAAACAGGACCCTCCCCCCGCTAAGTCTTGGTAATCCCTCCCCAAATTTTTTTTTCCATGAGTTTCCCTGGCCCTCACACGATTATTTCCATTTTCAGTGTTCTCACTGCTGGTTTAATCAAGGATAAATTCATGGTGGTACCACAACCAAAAAACCACTGTCTTGTCTGCTCAAATGAAGTGCTGAACCCATTATAAAACTGCACCCACACTGAAATGGATTTTAATAATACATATTTTGATATCTCCTGCTTTTCCTGCCTCCTAAGGAAACATGCCATTTGATTTAGTGGGTAGCTCCAGGGATTTGCAATGCAGGTTGAGTAATATGATTTAAGGGTTTGAATACACAGCAAACACTTGAACCTCCCATAGGTGAGATACACAATGGAGATGCCTTTTGAAACATTTCAATGGTATTTTTTCTCAATAGAAGAAAATGACAATATGGAGGAGAGTGATTTGCCAGTAGGAGAAAAGGCTTTTATCTGGCAGTTCTAATTATCCTGATATTAATTCTAGGACTCGGCAAGGATTGTGACAAAAGCCTGCAGAGCAACAACTTTATTAGTAAGCAACTGGAGGTGAATTATGGTGATGGAAGGATCCTAAATACTTGCTATGGTGTTTAAATTAGTATAATACAAGTTCCTACAAACCACTGTATGTTTACTATAAATTAGAAGAAGATAAATGTACTGTTAGAAAGATACTTTACATTAATGATGAAACAAAGGGGATATTATCCACAAACCCAGGCTGACTGGGAATGTAACTCACACACACAGCACAGGTGCTCAGAGCACACCTAGACCAAACACTGCTGTGTGGAGAGGTCTGAGCTTCCCAAAATCAGCCCAGCTCCATCCAGCTCAGCCCCAGCTGCCCCTGCTGAAAATCAAGGCTAATCAGCCCAAATCCATCTCTCTGCTAAGGGACTCCAGGACCTGGGACACTGTCTCTGCAGGGCATTTCAGTGCAGGAGGGACATTAACGTGCTCAGAGCTGCTTTGATGATCTCCAACACCAGCACTTTTGGCGCTGTTCAAACCTTGCCAGGCTTTAAAACCCTGGTCCCTGCCTGGCTGCAATTGAACTCGGGATCAGTGGGACTGCTGTGACTCAGGGGCTCTGAATCTGAACTTGATTTGCACTGTTACAGAGCAGGATAAAAACCAAATCAATCACAGCCCAAAAAAGGGGGGAGAAAAATCTTGGTAATATGAAAGAAGTCTGGTTTGAGACAGCAGCACCTGTGAAACATTTGAAAATAAATGTTTACCAGGGTTTTCCTTAATGCAACCCTAAGCTATTTGTGGTATCACTTACAGAGCATGGCCATCAATTAACAGAGACATTTGACAGCAAAATGTTTATAAATATGTCAGTTTTAAGCCTTTTAGTGTAGTGTATTCCAAGAGCCAGATTCCATGAACTTGACATTTACACACTGCTGCCAGTAAGAAGTGCATATTAACTCCCAGGAAACATCCATTAAGGAAAAATCCTACACCTGGATGGGTCCCAAATGCACAATTGATCAAGCACCTTTCTGACATATATGAGGAACCCTATAACCTATAACTCCTATAAACCCAGCAAGTTATGGGATACTGGGGGAGGGCACTGGATGAAACCAACACTCTACACTGAAAATTGAGCTGAATAAAAAAAATGCTAGCATGTCTTTTTTAAAAAAATATAAACATGGGGCATAGTTAATAAATAAATATGTTGCTATATTCCAGTGGTTGTAGAAAATGTTTGAAGCCTGTGCACGTTGACTAACACACATAGTCCATCTGATAATTCAGTGTTCCAGAAGACATTCCCTGATCATCCATCCAATAGAAATGGGCAATTCAGCAGCTTCCAACAGGTTTTTAACAATGTAACCTCTACTCACATAAGAATGCATTTCTTAGATATGAGATAAGGAACTAGGAAAACTTAATAACCTATATATATATTAGAATTATTGCAGAATCCTACTGTACATTGGTTTAACTTCAGTCATACAAGAGAGTGTAGGACTCTAGCCAAAAGAAATTTCCAAATGTGAGACAGTGAAAGATTGCTATTGCCAGTAATTAGCTGCTCTTTTTTTTGTTTTCTTTTGGGGTTTTTTCTGGGTTTTTTTGAGGGGAGTTTTCAGCGCTGAATCTCAGTTCTGATTTCACTCCACAAACTGGCAAGATGCTCAGAACAAAGACTACTTAGAGCTTGAGACAGACTTCCCTAATTTGGTATTTTATTAATCTGTCAGATCCGCTGTTTTGACGCTCCAAATTGCACGGGTATTTCCAGCTCTAGAAAGAGAGAGGCACTGTAAGGAGGAAGTTGGGTATTTCAGACCCATGGAGTGATTTCATGTGTTTGTGGCAGCAGCAGCTGATGCAAATCAACACTTTTGGGGAAAGAAATTTGCCTTGGAAGTCTGTCTGTGAGTGCAGGGCGAAAAGGGATTCCTACAGAGCAGAACCAGACCCACTTTAGCCCATTATTACATGAATTATTGAATATCAGCCATCACTAATAGCAGGAGCAAAGGAAGAACACATGTAGTCCTGCCTGCAGACATAACAACCATGGAAAGGGGGTGGAAGGGTGAAATGAGTGCTGCTGGAATGCAGGCAGCCTTCAGCATTCCGGGCAAAGCATCGTGCTGGGGGCCAGGAGAAGAAGGAAAAGCCTGCTGGAACTGCAAGAGGCACAGGGATGTCACAAGAGGCAAGTGAGGGACAGCCCTGGGTTCAGCTGATGTGCAGAGACAGACAGATTGTTGGCGAGGTGGGGGACAAGCTCATATTCCACTGGAGAAGTTGAGCTCTAGATGGTTCTGCATCTCCTAAAACCTTGAAATGATCTTCATCCATCTCACGTGGTGCCATTAAGAGGAAATATTGCAGCAAGAGCCAAGGCCATAATAATCTATAGATCTATAAAAACTGGCAACACTTCACTCACTCCAGTGTGGGGAACTGGGAACTTTAAGGATAAATAGAGAAACATAAATTATCTATTGCACCCATGAATGCTTTTTTTAGAATGAGTTCTTAATTTCTATTTTCCTCTCCCAACAGTGTTTAAGAGACTCATTGTAACAGATAATTTGTTACCAGCAAGAGATTTTTCTAATCAACATTTTCCCTGCTGAAGGACAAAACAATGGTAAATCAAAGGATAACTTTCTCAAAGTTAATAATGAGGCTTTCTCATTTCCAGTGTTTTTCCCTTTTCTTTTGGTAAAAATATAAGGTGTGGTTTCTATGGCAAGAGCAGGTCAGAGGCTTTTCACACATAACCTGAATTACAAAAAGAAGTTGATGTTGTAAGAGTGAAATAAAGGTTCTTGTAACATCAGGAATCCTGGGACATCTTTGCCCAACATAAGAGTGGTTTAAAAGAAGAGTTATGTTCAATTATATGAACAAAACTGCAAAGCAAAACTGGATAAGCACTAAACAACAGAATAACAGGAAAACCTGGATAGGCAGGTGCCAAGCAGGAGCTTGTATTTTAATGTGTTTAAAGTATTAAACTTAAAATCAGCCAGATTCTGCCAGAAATTTATATATCAAATATTTTACTATATTATAAATGATAAAATTATAGAATAGAGCATAGAATGCTTTGTCTCTTGCACATTTAAGTCTATTGGCAACGTGCATATTGTAATTGATATTAATATAACCTACTAATCTCAAACAGATTAATTACTCAATATACCATAAAAATCATTTTAATCAAAAGGACATAAAAGTAATATCCTTCCACATTACAGCTCCCTCCATGCCCCAACAAGAAATGGAAGTATTTTTTCCCATCAAGTTATGGTCAGTACTATTTCTAAATTTCTTGTGATATTGAAATGCCCAGAAGTGAATTATTCTAGGCAGCCTTATTTGCAAAAATGTCAAGGAAATTTAAAGCCAAATTCAGGCCAATGTCTTTACAGCTGTTACAGGATGTACCTAAAATGGCTTTGTAATATCTAAATCAATTTTTAGTGGTTGGATAAACTGCATTCTTCTTTATCAGGAAAATAAACAATTATATGGATTGGGAATAAGAGACCATGTTCTGGGGAAAGAAGAATGTTTCTGCAATGAGCAGAAAAAAAAGAAAAATCAACAGAGTGACAGTAAACTATAAAGATGGAAATCCATTGCAAAAAGAAATCTAACGGCTGAACCAGCCTGTGCTGATGTAAGAACTCTGGGTTTGTGTCCTGTGGTAAAAATCTTCTAGATTTTCTTCCTTAAAATACAGTAGATTTTTCATTCCTTATGGGTCAAAACCTAACTTCTTCCTCTCAGAAATAATTAACATTATCATTTGGGCTTTTCCCTTGTTGAAATGCCTGCTGTCTGATGTAAACTTTCAGAATTATTTGTCTTCGGCAGGAGAGCTTCCAAATGACAGACAACCTATGCAGGGATATTTATTGGAGGCTGTGGTGTCTCATCCCTGGATGTGTTCAAAGCCAGCCTGGTCTAGTGGGAGATGTCCCTGCCCATGGCATCGGGAATTGGGACTGGATGATCCTTAAGGTCTATCCCAGCCCCTAAAATAATCCCATGGTTCCATGATTCTGTGCTAAAAACAAACTTACACAAAACATAAGTGAAGGTCAGCACGAGTTACAACTTCATCTTGCTCTCTGTTAAAGAGATTTTTCTGACTCTTTCTTTCTCTGCCCCTCCTGACAGCAATCCCTCCCTCCCTGTGGGGAATGCTGAGCAGGATCTGGCTGTTCTGCCTTATGGGCAGGCTGCTTCTGGCTCCCAAAGACGTCACTGAGAGAGCCTGACAGAACCTGAGGTCAGGGCAGCAGCAGTGGGGAGGAAATCAGTGCCCATGGCCCTGCTGCCAGGCACAGGGAGGATTCCAGCACTCACACAGGTGACTGAGCCCCAGCTGCCAGCCAGGAAATGCTCCTGGGCACTCCACCAGCAGTCTGGAAGGGAAGCCTCGTGTACCTGCAGTTAATGATTCTGGCTAATTGACCTGAGCAGCCAGATTGGACTGTGGCCCTGCAGACCTTTCTTGTGGTGGAGAAGGAAATCCAGCAGTTCTTTCCCAGCTTGGGCTGGGGGAGCTCACCAAATCAGGGAGGTAACGCACAGATCCTGACGTAAAACACCTCTTCACCTTTTGTCACCTCTGCTTTCTCAGCAAAGGAACAGTGCAAACAAGCACTTCAGGAAAAGAACCTCGGGGTGAGAAGATGACTGGGGCTACTAACAGAGCAACCACTCCCTACGTCAAACCTCCAAATACAATAAGCTGCACGTAATCCTCTAAATCTGAGGAAATATGGCTCAGTCGAAACAGAACTGAGTGAGCGGTGCTGTTCAACATTTGGCCCTCCGTGGGAGCTTTTTCCCCTTTTTTGTCTTTGCTGGAAAGTTTCTATGAAGATCACGTCTTCCCTGTTAGTTAGGTGTCTGTTAAATAGCTTTGAGAAAGGGAGTGAGGAAAACAATGTGAGAAATACATCTGCAGATACAAGTTTTGGTCAGAAAGCAAACACTGCAAAAATCCACCCGCTGATCCCCAGCTCTGTTGAGGAGGGTGCAGACAGACCCAAGTTTGCTCTTCTCCACAGCGATGCCCAAACTTGAAATGAGGGGAATTCAGAGAGAATTCATGGAGAAGAGGCCACAAGCCAACCTAGATGCAGAGCCTGTAGTGTTGTGTTACACCACGCTGGTGCACTCACAGCTCCTCTCCCACTCCTGCTACTCCCTGTCCCCTGAATATTCCAGGTCACTTGCTGACGACTCAAGAAAGGTTGTCCTAAAGTAGCCAAGCACGATGACAGCAGGGATTTGTGGATGCTTTTACATCCTGATCACTTCCCACAGCCTCTGAGAGCAAAGGGAACTCTCCTGCTGCAGAGGGAGCAAGGCCAGGTCTTTGTTTGAACATTTTGATAGCACCACTCCCCCCTGCTCTTCAGACACAAGCAACTTGAAGGAAAGAGTTCGGGTAGGACCTGTGATGAGCCATAATTTATCATGTTAAGAACTGAAATCAAATCAATCGAGTCAGGAGATGGAAAGGAAGGAAAACAGGCCAGTGAAGCTGGGTAAGATTAATATTCCATTTCACATTCATTTCACCCTTCATGTGAAAGAGCAGCTGAAGAATACCTCGCAAACCTCTCAAGTGAAATCTTGTTGCCACACTTACCCACACAAGATACAAAATGCTCTTGAAGAAACAAAACAACCTTTCTGAGGCTCTTCCCTTCCCAGTGTTTTGTTTACTAATCTAACAAGTGCAAAAGCCCGGGAGACGAACTTTCCTCCTGCCCACAATCACTGTCTGTTGGCAATATCTCCAAGCACAGCAGGGGTTTAATAATCTTTCTTTTTCAAAATGACTTACAAGTGGATTTCACAAGAAATGAAAATGTTACTGATATATTTGGATTGCCCGGCTGGCTGAGATCACGCTGAAATAAAAGCAGAGTCACAAGGGTCAGTATTTCTGATCCACAGAACTACTGACTTCCCGCCCAGAACAGATGCTTGGGTTGCTGCTACTGAGTTAGTCCTGCTCCTGCGACCCTGAGGAATGGAGCCGAGAGCTACATTTGGGTTTACCACAACCCTTCTCCGATGTGCAGACTGTGCCTGCACCAGAGGCATCTCAAAGGTCCCGTGGAAAAGTCTGTTGGAGCATATTTGAGATACTGAAATAACTCCCCGTTTTTCCAGACACTCAGCACTAGAAAAAGCTGAGAGAGCTGGGGGGGAGAGGAGGGGAGGGGGGGAGCGGGCCAGCCTGGAAAAAAGAAGAATCTGGGGAGACCGTGAAAAACAAAGCTGTGAGCAGGGTGAGACCTCAAAAGCTCTTAAAGTATTTGAATCAGGTAGGTTTTTCTTTCTAGGTCAGTGAAGGATAGTTCCTAAATGTGCCTTTTAGGTATGTTTTAATATAACCTAGATTCTGAAAACAATTCTGATTGTTTAATTTTCAAGTGACCAGAGCCGGTCTGCGCCTGGAACTCAGACCTGTTACCTTCCCAAAAACCTTCTCTATTGCTTGATCTTCATGGCCAAGAAAACTGCTGATTTGCTCACAAAGAATTTTTGGAGCATTGCATTCTTTGAGTTTTGCTATCAAAGAGATCACTTGATTTCCAGTGCAAGAATTCAATTTAGGAACACAAAAGCTGATTCAAATTCATTTCACAGGTATTTTATACATGCTTGTGTGCTTTTGGATTGTGGCAGATTTATTGGACTTTTAGATACAGAAGGAAGAAGGAAACAAAGCATGTTAGAAGTGTTTCGGTGAGGAATCAATCTAGCTCTCCTTCATTTATGTGAAAACATAAGATTAGGGCAGTTCTGGTATAAATAAAGATATCAGATTTATTTTTACAGCAGCCATGTCTCTTCTCTCATGAGTGGCAGACACACAAATGATGTCAGTGTGTATGACTAACAACTAAAAATACAGCAGGTATTTTTGCACAGGCTACATAATATCCTATTAATAAAAGACCATTTTGGTTAGTTTACATTTTCTTTGAACCTTGCCCATTCACAGATTTCTCTGAGCAGTTTCCTTCTATCACACACTGTGAACCATTGTCACTCATGCACTTCTACCAGTTTTAGAAAGAAAAAAAAAAAAAAACTCTGCTTCATCTCCATCTGATGAAAACACTTTTCATCAGGAGTTTAGGAACTCATCCCTCTCCGTGACCCTTCTAATTCTGCCAAGTTCAAAAAGAAAATCCATAAAAACATCTCCCAAGTAATCCCTTTCTCTAATATGTTGTTCTGGGTTTTTATCCCTGCAATAAATGCCTTGCTACATCTTTGCTGTGATTAGTCTCATGGGATGTACTCGTGATGAGCATCTCTCCGGGGTCAGGCTGCACACGGGGCACAATCCCACAGCCAATGCCAAGCCACGTCTGAATTCCCCAAAGCAATCCCACAGCCAGGACTTGGGCATCCGTGTCTTACACAGAACAGTGCAGTCACCAGGCTGGAGAAGGAGAGGGGCCAAGACAAAGCTTTTCCATTTCTCAGTGAGGCTAAGATATTTCCAGAGGGAAGGGAAAACTGAATTCCATGTTTAATATTCTCCCATTTCCTCCAAGCACTGCACACAGCAAGGTGCTAAACCCCAAAAAGGCATGTGCTGAGCCATGGTCTTGCTACATAAGTCTGTAAAAAACAGAAAATATATCCAGTACCAAGAATTCCTGCTCAGAATGAGGAAAAAAAGTGGGATCTCCTTATAGTCAGCAGTTCTGGCACTCTCACAGCACTGAGGACTCTGAGTTCTACTGCCAGTGCTTTTGGAGGATGGAGAGGGAGCCCATCCTACTCACACAGAGCAATTTTTTTTAAAAATCACAGAATCCTGGAATAGCTTAGGTTGGAAGGGACCTTCAAGATCATCTTGTTCCAAACCCCTGCTATGGGCAGGGACATCTTGCACTATCCCTGGTTGCTCTGAGTCCCCTCCACCCTGGCCTGGAACACTTCCAGGGAAGGGGCAACCACAGCTTCTCTGGGAAACCTCTGCCAGGCCCTCATCCCCCTCACAGGGAAGAATTTCTTCCTCAGATCTAGTCTAAATGAACCATCTTTCAGTTCAAAGCCATTGCTCCTTGTCCTGTCTCTACATTTATTCTCCAGCAATAATTACATTTTGACTGAAACAGGGACGGGAATCCAGATTTAATTGGACCTGGATTTTTGGCACAAAAAGTTTGAGCAGCTTCTTCAATACTGTTACACAAGGGAGACCTCTTTAAAGCACCACTGTCTTTTCCCCTGCACTCTTTGTTCTCTCCATGACCTTGCTGTGCTCATTCTGACATATTTTTTGGTGCAGCTGAGGAACCATTGACATGGTAACACGAAATAAGATTTGATCTTGTTCTGGAAGTTTTCCCTTTGATTAGCTCTGGGAGCTGTCACACACTGTTCCAGCCCTGCCATGCAAACAGCCTTAAATTACATTTCATCCTAAGGAGTGACACTGACAATCCCTGTGTACACTTGCTCTTTTCCCAAACCCTCTCCAAAAGCAGGCTCACACATGTAGAAATCTCGCCAGACTTTGCTGCAGCAAAGTTCTCTAAAACGCTTTTTAAAACAAATGGACCTGGAAAAACTCTGCCAGATTTCAATTCAACATGCAAATCAAATTCTTGAAGCTGAAGACATGATCCCTGCAGGGATGATTTGGTGTGGGATGGGCACATCCCCCTTTCGCTGACAGTAATAATTAACATATTATTTTCAATAAACTTACATTTTCCCCACAAAGAAAAAAAAAAAAAAAAACCAGCCATAATTTCATTTTTTATTTCAGCATTTTGAGTGCCCCCCCAAAATCACTGGCCTCACATTTAGACTACACCACTGTAAGAAAATATGAAAAGTGGACTAATTCCTTCCTGCAATATTTTCCAGTGACTGTCATATTAACTTAGAACCAATGGCTCCTGAATCCATTTTTCAAAAACATTATACACTTGATTGAAATTGAAATCCTTTATTCTGGGATTATTTCTTGCATATAATAGTCTCAAAACCCAATGTAAACCAGCAGCCAGACAGTGAATGCCTCTGAAACATCCTGCATTCCATGCAACCTGTTGCAGTGTTTCCTCTTTTGCCAGGAAACACAATTTCTGTCTTGTCTTTCCCCAGAACTGCCCAGAGTTGTCTTATTCTGGTGAGAAGGACCTGTGGTGTTGATCTTACACCCTCCATATAAACAGAATATTCCTGCATCCTTAAATCCACCAGGACAATGGAACACGTCTGTGTCCAACACCGGCCACCATGGACACCTCCCACATCTCCGAACACACCGAGTGGAGAAAGTTATTCAGTACCCCCAAAACTTCATCCTAGTTCTTGTGCACCATGAGATCATCACCACTGCTTCCCACCTGATCAGGGAACAACCTTGAGAACTGCAAAATTATCTTTTCAGCCCTACAGACTCTAAGTTTCACCTTCTTCCTTCGTCCTTGCACTTAAAATTAACCTTGCATGTTTTACCTTCAAGTGCAGCATCCTTCAGATTTCTGTCCTACACCTTCTGAGGGCTGGAGTTAACAAAAATTATTAAACCCACAAACGATTCAGAATCAGTACATCCAAAAATAAAAATTCAAAAATACCTTCTAATGGCTCCCAATTTTTTTTCCCCAACCACTGTTTGCAGGCTCAAGGGAGGAGGTATTTGAAGTTTTCCTTTGTGAGATAAGTAGTTCCCTTCACAAGAAAATTTGCAGCTGCTTAACACTTTTATTTAGGACACTGAATTTATTCCCTTTTGTTTGATTTCCATAACTGTTGTTTGATTTCCATAACTGTTGTTTGATTTGTATGGATCCAACACAAAGTCTCTTTTATGCTGTTTTACCTGGACGTGAGAAACCACAGCATCACACCTCACTCTTGGGAAGGTGAGTCCTGTAAACCCCATCTCCCATTTTTTCAGCTGTATCTGGATGTGTTTACTGCCTTCAAAGCAATAACAAAGCTTGGCCTTGATTTAAACCTGGTCTTAGCAGGGAAGTGCAGAAATGTCACATGCACCACAACGCTTCCTCCAATATGATATTTACAGGAGGTTCTCCCTACCCACTTATCCCAAGTCCCATGAGAGGACATTTTCTACTTAACCAATTACATGTTCCTTGAGGAAAGGGCCTGAAGCAGAGCTGGCCTTTCCCCCGTTCCCTTCCTGACCTGGTTAGACAGCTGACATGTTTACAACCCCTTAAAGCCCTGGAGTGGTGCCCCTGGAATGGCTCCAGAAGCAAATTCCGTGCTCTGGGTAAGGGACAATGGTGCTGTTACTGCACATAGCTGTGAGTTGTAGCAGCACTTTGAAGTCAGTTAAAGTGGCAGCTAAATATGCATTGGTTACAAAACAGAGCAAGGAGCAGAATACTCGGCAAAGAAACAAAAGCATGAAAGCACTTTCACCATACAGATTATTTCTACCCCTGCAAAAGAGAATTGTACCAAAAAATTCCCACCTAGCAGGAGAAAAGGTGTATTTATTCCAAATAAAGGAGGTGCTCACCTTTGACTCTATCTCCTTTGTGCAGGTGAATTTCCCCTTCCCCTTGAGGTTGATATGGCTTTACGACGATAAAAAGTCTCCCAGGGACAGCACTGTAGAGCTTCCTTTTGGGACCCTGATAATCCAAGGCAGACAGACTATCCTTGTTGGCACTGGGACTGTAAACGGCACTGGAAATTGAAATGAAAAATCATTAACAGCTTATTCAAAAGCAGAAAGTTAATCATTTGCCATCACATTAGCAAGATTCAATGAAGCAGTGAAAAACAAAACTGTCTTCCAGTAAGACATCTAAACCTGCAGAAAAAACACCAAACGGGAACTTTTAAGGGTTGAAATCTTTCAATATGAAACATGATCGATATGCACCTGACCATAATGGCCTAGAACAGAAAACACACAACATTAGGGCTTTTAGTTTTTCTACAAATTAAACTTGCACATTCCCAGGCCCTAATGAAATTCAAAATTTCTATGTCAATCATACATTCCCAGCGTGTTAATTTGTCAGAGGGACTTGAAAACGTCTGTATTTACAATTCTTGGGAATGGATATCTTTGTAACACAGAGTGAACAAGTGAGACCACTGAATTATTAACTAAATGGACTGAATAATCAAGTTACTTCATCACTCCAAGGCCCGGGGCTAAATTTAGATCTGCACAAAGCCCGCTGCTTGTGGTTAACATTTTGCAAATGATCATTTCTTCTGCATGGCAATCACCAGCTCACTCAGTGACTCCACAATGTGCCCAGGAAAGCCACAGGTCACCACCAAATCACAGTCTACTCATGGCATATGAAAAAAAAATTGTTGAAAGGTGGTGAACAATGCATGAGATCACTCTTAAACCTGTGGTAAAATGAGTGAACTGCCAAAAAAATATGAAAAGAGAAAGAGGCAAATATTGAAGAGGGTGGGAAATCTATGAGATATATCATAACAAACTTGCAATACACTAGTAGTCAACTGAAAAAAACCCCAAAACATAAAAACTTGCAGTCTTAAAGTCTAGAAACAAAAAATATTCATGAGAAGGAATAATATTAATAGAGACTGATAGGGAAAAGTTGGGCTACGAAAGGAAGAAGGGTGATTTAGTAGTGGTTTAGCTTTGTAACATGCTGCTTCCTTTCTTATGAGAAAGGATCTCAAACTGCTTTAAGAAAAATGAAATACAAGGGCTGTGGTCTGCTGGGTTTTACCCTTTTTTTTTTTTTTTTTAACCAGTCTCCTACCACAATGGGAGCCAGTACGTCAATAGGTACTGAGGAAGTCTGGTAAAAACCCAAACCAAGTGCATCTTTCCTATCAGGAACACTCCCTTGTTCCTGCAGGAAGTTCTTCACCATTTGGAATTGCATCCCCCTTTCACCGAGTTCTGTTCTATTACTGTCAAGAGGTGCTGCTAATGGTACACCTCACTCAGGAGGTTAACAGTGAGCTCTGGCTGCATGTCTGTGATGGAGTTTGCACCAGAAACCTCGGCCAACTCTCAGTTGTTTAAAAAAAGTCTGGGAAAGATAATGTTCGGATTTCAGTTCTTTTGCTCCATTCCATTTTCCTTGCAAGTGAAGGAACAGTCATCACCATAAAAAGGAAAAAAAATCCAGATCTACAAACTATAGCTACACATCTGATTTCCACTTGTATCAAGCTGTGTTTCTGCCTAGTCTGGTGGCAGCTATTCCCAGTGTTATCTCCCAGCATCTACTTTAACTGTGAGCACAGAAGATACATTCATTTTCTCTCTGACTGAAAGAGAAAAGGGAAATGGCACATTAAACCCACACAAGGAATGCAGAACTTCTCAGGCAACAGGCTCACTAATGGAAATCAGGGCTGCAACATGGGGTGCAGGACTTTTTAAAAAGAGATCTTTCCTCTCCCTTGCTTGTCCCCAGCGTGGGCTCCAAGCCCAGCAAGTGCCATGCCAGGAAGGAGGAGGACACAGATTTCAGGAGATGTGCGGACGTGTTTCCCTCTCAGCCAGAAGAAGGTGGCCATCCTCGGCAGCTCAGCCCTGACTGAGGCTGTGTTGGCACCTCATTCACTAATTTCTGTGGGACAAATCCCACAGTAAGGCTGTCCCTTCCCTTGCATTCCCAGCTTCCCCCTCAACCACTTTGCTGTGGAAAGCAAAAGCCTCATGAGAACAACAGAACAGTTTGGCTTGGAAGGGACCTTTAAGACCATCCAGTGCCAACCCCTGCCATGGGCAGGGACACCTTCCAATGGACCAGGTTGTTCCAGCCTGGCCTTGGACACTTCCAGGGATGGGGCAGCCACAGCTTCTCTGGGAAATCCGTTCCAGTGACTCATCACCCGTTCAGGAAAGAATTTCTTTCTAATACCCAATCTAAACCTCTCCTCTTTCAGTTTCAGAAGATAAAACACCTGAGCCACACAGGCTGCAAAGGTCACATGAACCCCTTCCAGCAACCCTTTCCAGCACCTCTCCCCAACACAAATCCCACAAACTTCATTAACCCTTTGTCACAGTCTGACCTTGTCCATCACCCTGCCCCTTCCGGCTGCTTCTGTTCCGCACCCCGACCTCCTGCTCTGTCAAAAAGGGCTTTTCTATCTCGAGGGAGCAACAGCTTTGTGGTGACTGTTATTATTTGTTATTCTTTGCAAATAATAAGCAGAGACAGCAGCAATTCCCACACTGAGCTGACAGTAAGTAGGTGGTCACACAGTTAAACAAAGTCTGTGAGGAAAGAGTCACATAAGGTGCCATTCCTGACTGCAGAATGGGCCTGTGGCAAGAAAAGGCATTATCTGAAGGAAAAATTATATATAAAATCCTTTTAGTTGTCTTTAAATTTAGAGAGCCTCCAGCCCTCCTCTCAGTACTTGCACGTACTCTGGACCTCTCTGAAACAAGTCTGGGTGGCACAGAGGGAACTCTGCAGCTGGGCAGAAGCTTCAGTAGCTGTGATGCTGATGCACTAAGAGAAAGACCAAAATTTTATATCCACAAACTCTCAGGCATTAAATTGGTTTCCACTATCATCTGAGCTACTTTTCACAAAGGGAAGAGGAAAGTGGCTGAACAACGTCAAAGCAAGTAAATGTTTGCTTAGTCAAAAAAAAAAAAATTCTAATTGTTGCCCCCAGCTCAAAGGATTGTTTACACTTCTAGAATTTGAAGTGTGTTATCCCAGGAACATTGATGAAAAGGCATTTTTTTATCCCTTTCAGCTAAAACAATCACTGACTCTAAGGTAGAACCTGCCTCTCTGGTGGCATCAGCAGAATCCAGCAGAACACAAGAACACTCATTCTCTGAAAGGCACCTCACAGCCATCCCTCACTCTGCTGAAGCCTCACTGCAGACTGACTTTAAGGTGCTACTGGGCTCTGAGAGGAAATGTCACCCAAATTATACCCAAATAAGCTTTTGCCATTATTGTAACATACAATAAAGCAAGATGAGCTTGCATTGCTGCATGAAACCAAAGACATAAGAAATCTGTATCACCTTCCTTCCCTTTCATTTCACTCCTTCTTACATTCCAGATAACTTGGTCTCACAATACACCAGATCTCCCCTGTCCAGCAATATTGTTTCCATCACAAGCAGTGCCTGTCAGTTTGGGTGCCTGAGGCCAGGGAGAGTAGAGGAACAGGCAAGGTAACAGAGACAGTGTCAGCTATATGACATTTTGTTTTACTGACTTGAAAACTCCACTGAAGATCCCTTACACCTACAAACAGCAAAGAGAAACCAACAGCTGCATTTCTTGGCAATGCCCAGGTCCTTTTGTACTCTGAACAGCTGATTTGTATATTTAAGGAAACAGGAGAGACAAAGCCTGATTTTCAAATGACTGGTGAGTTAAATGTGTTTGGCCAAGACATGTGAGCTCAGGTTCTCTCCAGCAGTGCTCAGCTCTGATGCCTCCCAGCATTTTTGCAGCACTTCAACCCCCTGTCCTGGTGCAGCCCCATCTCTTTCACATTTGACAGGAGTTCCTGAGTGCAGGGCAGTGGCTTCTCAAAGCCGCAGTCCCCAGCTGGGATCAAAACTGAGCCCCAGCCCTCGGCTTTATTCCACGGCTTACAATACCTACATGACTCTAATTAGTCAGGATTTGCTCTCCAGTGGGACAGAGCTGCAGGATATTTGCCCAGAATGCCTGCTAGATCCCATTACTCCCTCTATTTCACTCTTTGGTCCAGCTCACACATACAGAAGAGAGAACTTAAAACAGTCTCTGCTCCATCACCCACGAGCAGCTCCAACACAGCTTCCAGGCATGACCAATAGTTCCATGAAGGGACCAGGTATCCCAGAAACAGTTTGCTTTGCTGTTAAATATAATCCTTATTTCAACTGTGGGAAGACATGCAGAGCCAGCACCTTGATCTGAAGGTGCAAACTCTGTGTTAAGTCAGTGCTGAGCTTGAAAGCGTGCCTGGCTGCTGGAGCCCTGTGAGGAAACAGCTGGGCTTTGGTGCTTCCAATTAAAATATTCACACTTGGGCATGGTCCACTGTGCTGAGAATGAATAACTATGCATTCTAGAGAGTGCAAATAACATAAAGGAACGTGGCAGGCCAGCATGGTGCCTTTAGGGATATCTCATGCTGTGAAACAGCCAAAACTCACCTGATGTGCCTGTGCTGCTGCCTCTTGGCATCCTCTCCCAGCCTGTTGAGGGACGGCGAGCGGCTCCGGGAGGACGGAGTGTAACTCCCCACAGTCTTTACAGTTCCATTGGGGTTATTCTGCATCTGTTGGAGCAGGTGAGGGGAAAGGCTGCGGTGTGAAGAGGCGGAGGAGGAGGCCGACCACTCGGGGAGGTTGTTGATGTTCAGGTTGTTGTCGCTGTTGGAGCGGAGCAGGATCCGGGGGGCTGCCAAGGTGCTGGGAGGCCTCCTCCTCCTGTTGGAGTAGGTGGGAGCCTCCCTAAAGGGCACTGTGCAAACAGAGACATGGAGAGTGATCTCAGATGATTGCACATTCGTGTGTGTTTACCACCACATGCAACATATGGCATTGTTTCTTCTGCAGAGACAGAAACTCCACCTTGCCAGCAGAGTCAATCAAATTATCTTTAAAACATCATGGAATCGAAAACAACAGAGCAACATTAACCTGTTTGCTGGCTTGAACACGTGGTGAGGCAACACCAGTGCCATGAGCCTGCTGAACTGTCTGAACTGTGCTCTAGGAAATCGGAAACACCTCATTATTGCTCAGTTTGAGGCTCAAAAAGTTCATTTTCCTGCTGTGTTGTCACATTGGGTCAGAAAAGCACAGAACAGGGCTGCCCAGCAGAACTCGTGAGGCGTGGACTTGCAGCTTCCATCCCCCAGCTGGCACCCAAACTGGTCCATCTCAAATTCAGGCCTAACCTGAAATCTGTCAACAGTCACCTTATCCCCATCTTCCAGGTTAAAAATCGAGGACACGGCTTCCTCTCCTGGCAGAACTCTATTACACTGCTGCAATCCCTAGGCATTCCCCTCTTTCTAATCCTGGCATTCCTGCCACATCCATCACTGTTGGATATAGAGCATATTACCCCAGGGTAATACACCGGCTCTGTCACGTGCCGTGGCCCAGAGGGAACGCCACTGTATCCAATAAACTCCTTCATGACAGAGCCATAACACAAAACAAAGCAAGGGCAATACAAGTCTAGCTCAGAGCAGAGGGTCCATCCCTCCACGCGTGTTCCTGGCACACACGAGCATTCACACAATTTTCCAGATCTCCTTTTCCCACTCCAGTGGGTCAGTTTGTTCCCAGTGCAACGTAGAAGGCAAACTCCCTAATAAAAAAGCACCCAGTTATCACCAGATGTGATGGAATTTCCTGCCCTATCATAAAGGATTTGACCCCAAAACCTCACGCTGGCCTTGATCCCCGTTACTGCAACTGCCCTCATTAATTTCTCTCGGTGGAGCTCGCAGGGTCACAGGACCTGAGCCAAAGTGCACAGATTTACATCTGAAAAGTCACAGTGGTATAACTAACAAAAGGCAGCCAGGCATTATCCTGAGGGCTTCACTGAGCTGTTGTAATTGTCAAAGAAAAAAAATCATATTTAAATTGGGAGAGAAGCCCCACAAAATATCATCCTGTATGTCTACAGTGCCAGTAGGTTCCATTAATAAAGAACCAGAAATGTCTACTCTTTCAATACCCTTCAAAATCACACAAAACACAGAATAAGAATGTCTGTCATACTGTGCAAGTAAATAAATTCACACAACATGAAAATACATAGGAATCAATCTGCCCTGCCCTGAAATAGAACCTTGAATTGAGAAAAAAAGCAGAATTTAAGGTTTCAGTGCAAAACTGAGAGCATATTTATAGCATAAAACAGAGGTGGAACTGGAAGTGAAAGAATGGTTTGTATCATTTTCACCAGAACCAGTTTATGATTAACTACAATTCTGAATATTTCAGAAGAGCATCCTCTGTATTTCCAGTGAGCTGAAACTTTCTCTAGTAAGCAACTCGGCAACATCAGAACAACCAAACAAGGGAACAGTGTGCACAGAAAGGGTTTCAATTCTTTACCATGTTTCCTTTGAAATAAGGGAAGTAGCCTTCAAAAGCTGTTTAAAGGGGAGAAAGCACAATAGTCCAATGCTTGTGCTAGAAACTGGCAGAAACTCGGTATAATTTTCCTGACATTTCAAGTTTTTTCCCATTCCATATTTCTTTCAGGTTTCAAAGCAGCTGAGGGTGTCACGAGAGCACCTTGGTGCTTCAGATGTCACAGCAAAAGCCCCAGTTAGAGCTAACTTACAGCAAACTCACAGCACTTATCTCCAAAACTGGCACATGCAAACCATTAGGTTGAGACGTGGGGCAGAGATGTGGCATTTCTGCATTCCTTTATTTCTGAAATTCGGAACAAGACTCCAGAAATCACTTCATTGAGGAGGGGGATCTTTCCCAGGTACAACAAAGCAGAATTCAGTCAAGGAGAAAACACACCAGCTGAATACAGGGGATGTTGGGCACACTCAGGTTTGCCACCTGAAGGTCTAATGCTGTTCCCCCAGGCCACCAAAGTTTGCCTTGCACTCAGTAAAAATTGTGTCTGACCCTCAGATTTTCATTTCTGCTGAACCTGGAAGCAGCCTGCCCAGTCCTTCCAGCCTCAGGCTGAGAAAACCAAATACTGCCAGCGTTTTGGGGCTGTTTACTGGCACTCTGGAGGGGCTGGTGGGATCTCTGCTGGCAGGAGGGGGAGGGAGGACAAGGACAGGGTGCTGGGGCACGGTGACAGTGCGGACAGGGAGCTGCAGAGCACATCTGTACTGCCAGATCCCAGAAACCACCTCCAGGCACCAGAGGAAAGGGATTCTTTTTCCCTTACACACCTCAGGAGCATTTTACAAGCCCATTTATGAGTTTAGCTTTTGCTTTGCTATTCATGTTCTGTTCTGCTCTTGAGGAGAGAACTACAAGCAAAATTAGCCTTTACTACAGGAAATAAACAGGGAAGGGGACAACTAATGACACCAATTGATGTGTGTCTAACACAAATCTTTTATAGAAAGAGTTAAAAATAAGCATTTCCATGCCTGAAGTGATTAATATTCCACCCAACTGTTTCTTTTCCCCAGCAATCTGCAAACTGTAAGTGGGTGGATATTTTTTTAGCTCCTTCTTATCAGCATTATTTATATTATTTTCACAATTAAAAAAAGCAGAACTACAACACAAAATTATGAAATGCAAATGTCCATGCTTTAGTTCCTGTTGGATGCTGCTTTTCCCTAATATTTCTCCACGTTTCAGAACTGCAAGAATAACTGTGGCAAAACTTGTTTAGGAAAAAACACTTGATATAAAATGACATGAAAATGCCTGAACTAATTCCATGCCCCAAAAGTTTAAATTTATCATCCCTAAAAACATACTTGAAAGTAGCACATAATCCTTCCTCCAGCTCTCTGAATTCTATTCCTGGCACTTCATACATCTGAAGGGGCAATTCAGCACCATTCACTGACAAAATCCACCCAGGAAAATCCTTCTATGTCTCCAAATGCATTTCTTAGGGAACAAAAACATTTTTATAACTACTTGATTCTTCAGAGAAAATCCTAAAAGGAATAAAGTCACATCCAGCTTTAATAACCACTTGCTTAAATGGACTGTCTAACATCAAATAATTTTGAAAAAGAAATCACAGGAACTGATTAATTATAGAGTCACTAAGCCCATCATATTAAATGTACACAAGCAAACACCGGTCTGAAACATCAAAGTGTTCTGCTTTCATCGCTTACCTTCTTTCTTTGTGAAGGCATTTAACAAAGACTTCATTTTCCCTTTTTACTTTAGCAGCAATCCCCTCATTATATAACCTTTGCAGGGAAGAAAAACGCAAAAAAAAAAAAAAGTAAAAAAAAAAATAAATAAAATGAAAAATAATGATAATATATAAAAAAAAAATTCAAGCTACCCAATTTCTATGTGTTCAGGCTGGCTGCACCCTGACATAAGCAGCAGGTTTCTGGGCACTGTGGAATTGCGAGCATAGCTGGGCATGCAGTACCCAGCGTTCTGGTGACAAAGCCCACCCCACATTCTGTCTGTCAGCTGGGAGCCAACTGTGCACAGACTGGAGCTGCTCAAAAAAAAAAAAAAAAAA
>VZTJ01003053.1:186107-208339 GCA_013397795.1 Orthonyx spaldingii
AAAAAAAAAAAAGCGCTCCTGCTATCTTTCTTTCCCAGCATCAGTCATGTGAACCTGCCGCCGCCACAGCCCCGCACAGCACACGCTGCTCCCGCTCCCAGCCCGGCGGCTGCGGGAGCGCCGCGGGACCGGGCAGCTGCGGGGCCCCGGGGCCAAAAATTCCCGTTTGCCAGGCGGGAAGAGGCATTGGAGCAGCTGCGGCTGGGCTCGGGAAAGCCCGGCCAGGGCTGGGAGCTGCCGGGGACCTGCCTTTCGCTCTCAACTCGCACAGCTGCCTCTCGGTGCACACAGCAGCCCGCTGTTCATTCGCTTGTTGCTGTTTACTCACTTTTTGCTATTTATTTCCTTTCCCCTATCTATTTCTTTTCCCCCATGCATCTGCCTTTTTGCTCTTCACTTTTTGCTGTTTGTTCCCCTTTCCCTGTTCATTTATTTATTTATTTGTTTATTCCAAAGGACCGGTCTGAGGAGAAGCACAAATCGCCTCAAGCGTCACACAGCGACCACGTTCAGGATGGAGACAAACCTGCCACTACACACCATCTCTTCCCTATATCCCACTTTGAAACAGAGGGGATACAAGCACAAGTATTCTCCCCTCCCTTTCCATCACACTGGAATAAAAGCTGATTTCTTTTCGGATAGATTAAAAATACCAAAAAATGTGACCAAGCTCATTCGCTAAATTCAGTGCAGATGCCAGGAAATACAAGATGTAACCAGAGAAGGTTGGAAAGTCCTAATTCTGACAAAAAATAAACCCAGGGATAGCTATGCCTGGCAGTGCAAACATGATTCCAGAGGAAGAGCAAGTAACTGAAACAGACACATAGGAAGGAGGGGGAGGTGCTAAAAATCACAAAAATTTTAAGCATATCTACTTAAATCTAAGATACAAAGATTCCAAAGGACAGGAAATACACTGTCTTAAAAAAAAAAGGAGTAATCTACATTAAAAAATTGTCTTCTAATAATATAAACCATATAACAGGTAATAAATATTTGTTCTACTTCAGGCTTTGCCAGTGATCACTAATGCATCTATTTGGAAAATCAAGGGGTTTCTTACTGAGAAAACTGCTTCAAGAAAGACAGAAAATAAATTACTTAAATGGATTGCATGTCTGTGTGCATAGTGATCTCACAGGTACATAGCACTGAAAATTAGCAAGCATAAATAAATTGAACATCTTAAACTTAATTTAACATTCCAGTGTTTAATTTGTAAAGAAAAGAATATTTCTCTAATATAACTTTACATTTTGGTTCCATTTATTTTTGAAAGCAACTATCCTTAGCAGATGGAACTCTTACCACAGGAAATGGACACAGCACATGTGCATCATTAAACACCTTTATGGGACAAGAAAAAACCTTCTTCTTCATTTCTAAAAGATGCAAGGGCTTCCTAAAGAATAGCTTTGAACTTTTATTCATTAACTTATAAACATGTGCATTAATTAGTTCCACAGAAGAATCAATGTAATTTCCAGAACAAGAACTGCTCCACCAGGGCTGTGCCACTAATCTGAATTATAACCCTGCGTGGGTTCCATTTCCTAATATCTTCATCCAATGCCCCTGATTATATTTGGAGCTACAAAGACAAAGGAGCTCTGAGTGTTAATGGAACCCTTAAACTGCTTTTTCCTTTCTCTGGGAGTCAGTGGTGGAGAGCAGTGACAGCCCAGGCCCCCAAAGACAGGAATTGGGCCAGTGAAGGGTTAACTCAATCCTGCTCATTCCTGTCTGTTCATATACAGTAAAATAAAAACAGACAGGCAACTGCAGTCAATCAAAATCAATCCCAGGGGGGATTTTTATTAGATTCTTGCTGGAGCTGTAACATTTCATCATCTGGAGGCTTCTAATCAGTGTTATAAAAACATCCAAAATATGAAAGTCACTTGAAATTATTAAGTTTCGTGGTAATGGTGGGAACTCTTTCAGACCATTGAGAGAGATCACCTGATGAGTGATCATTTCATTCCATTTAACTGTCTGTCTTTCCCCCAACGCAAAAAATATCATTTCTTCCTCCATGGCAGAGCCTACTGCAATAACCACTATTGTACAGTGGGAAAATGGGACAATCAAGGAAGTCAGCGAACACTCGCAGCTGCAGTTTTTGAGCTTCTCTCATTTTCACCAATAGCTTATTAGAATTTGTTTATTTCAACACAAGTCCCAACTTCTGCGGTGCTGGGAAATTCAAAAAGAAAATATTCCAGCAGCTTCAACTCCTTCCTGAAAGATTTTCTGCCTCACCACTGTAGCCTTGGTATTATCATCTCAGGACAAAAACTTAATAATTTTACTGTGCTTATACCCAAGTTTATACCCATAAGCCATTAGCATCCTTAATCTAAAAATCATGAGGAACTTTCCAAACAGAGGTGAGGGAAACCCTCATTTCCCTGCTTCTTTGGTAGGTGCTCAGAAAAATGGGTGGGAGCTCTGCATGGGGATGTCTCTGAGAGGAAAAGGCCACCTTAAACAGAAACCAAAACACGGCCTCTCAGGTTAATTTTGATGAGCATTTTTTGTGCATTTGTAACACCAATTTTATGGATGTTTGAGTCCATAACCCCCATTAGGAATCAATGGAAAATCAGTGACTTACACACTCTTGAGGACCTATTTTTAGGCACTTAGATGTCCAATGCTCTTATTTAATCATCCCTCCAACACACCTTGAAGGTCCAAGGCTTCCTAGATAATGGTCAACTACAGCTATGATTGCCATGATTTACTCTTTCTTGGTTTTGTCCATTTTGGAGCTTCTGCCAGAAAAATCCCTCTAGCTGGTACATGCATCTAGGTTCTTGTTAAAAATTCAGCCCTTAGCATGTAGAAATGCATTTCTCTGCACTATAAAACAGGCTTCCTGTATGCTAAGCCACCAAATGGAGACTTAGACAAGAAAAGAGAGATTCAAATATAGACTGGAGAGAACATAAAGGCTTTNGAGGTGTTGGGGGGGGGGGGGGGGGAAAACCAACCTAGGCTGCTACAGTGCTTCTAGATTACTGACTTATTCCAGAAAGCCACAAGGTGGTCATGAACTCTGGAAGTGGTGACAGATTCAGAAGGAACTCACCTCACAGCAACAATTAAACTGATTTTATGAAGCGAAGGGTTTGGGTTTTTTTATTTTCCCGTGAAAAAATCTGTGGAGTTTGCTCAGGGAGCTGCAGTTGAAGCAGCATGGAGAGAGAAGCATCTGAGCCCACTGAAATGCTGCTGGGAGAGCCCAGCCCTGGCTGACCTGATGTTACATCTCTGTCAGCAGCGTCTCAGCACCCAGCTACTCCTGGTACCCACCAGGTCTCCGCAGTAGCCCTGGGGCACTCAGCCTGAGCTCGAAGGGTGGAACAGGGGCAGGAGACTGTGTGTGGGCAAGGACAGAAGAGAGATGGCTCGGGAACAGATGGCAGGAGTTATCAATTAGAAAGGAAAGCAAAAAATAGCAGTGGGAGTTGCACAGCCGTGTGCCAGACACCCCTTCCGTCACCCGGCACCGCCGCTCCCAGGCTGTGCTCGCTGCCACAAGGGCCAAGGAACCCAGAACCTTCTCAGAACTTCCTGGAAAACCAACAACAGGGACGTGGAAAGGCTCTGGGTTCAGGCACTGCTGTGGGGATGGCTTAATCGCAGGCAGTTTCTTGCGTGGTGGAGAGATGTGGCCACGGGTTTTGCAGGAAACACTTCACTCATTTTAATAACAAAGCGTATGAGGTGTATGTGTTTGATGGCACATCCCAGAGGAATTTAAAAGTTGATGAATACACAGCTGCCACGCAAATTAAACTAAAATTACAGGAAGTGAAAATCAATCCCTCTTTTTTTGCCATATTCACATGATTATAAATTAGCCCTCATGAAGATTACAGCAGCAATGCAAGGAAAGCATTCAAAGAGCTGCACGTGCCTGAGAAGGGAGACAAGTTCACCTTAGGGCTTTACTTTCAGATGCTCACACATCAAGGAGAGACAGAGAAACTTCTGTTTAGGTTACATTAAAAAATTTCTAAGTATTTCTTCAAAACTGGCTACATATCAGAGGAAATGTCTGACATCTCTCTGAGAGGTTGGAAGGTAAGAAGTGGAGAAATTATGACCCAGAAGAGCTTGAATTAAGATTCAAAAAGAAAAACTACCAGGCTCAATGTGGCAATACCTGCCAATATCTGAAGCTCTGCCTGCAGCAATACAGATACACAGATCAGAATTTACCTGAGAACAGAAATAAACCCTCTGTCCCCAAGGATGAGAGGTGGCTTTGTGTGAGGAATCTGGGTCAGGGGTACAGAGAGAAGCAAACAATAGAAGGTTAAAAGGTGGGGAAATGAAACCCTCCAATTCTCTGTGAAAGGCTAGAACAGAGGAGGAAACAATGGCCAGTAATGAGGGAGATGTCTTGAAAGTAGCAGCTTGAAGAGAGAGAGAGAGAGAAGCAAAAGGAGAGAAAGCTACGGTTGAAATCTATCAGCAATGTGGGAGCAAGCAGCCAATCTGAATAAAACATGGCTGGCTGGCTTTCATTCTAACAGAACATTCTCCCTGGAACGGGAAGGCCAGCTCTGACAAGGCTTTCTCAAGGTTTTATAGTCCCAGAGCACTCACAGGCCCCCATTTCTATTACTCATGTTTGGGTCGAAAGTAACACCCACTCTTACTCTGAATAATACAAATAACTACAATAAATATTTGTCCCTATCCTCCTTCCATTTGTGTATCCAGAAAACAAAGAGTTTTCTCTGCTGGCCATGAAGACAAGGAAAAACAGAATCTCTTATAAAGTAAATATTTTCTGTGACCCCTTCAGAGAAAGGCAATGGGTGATTTGCAGTCGATACAACACAAAACTACTTGTTGTAATTGATTTCTTTAACCACGAACTGGGCTTATTTCAAGGTGTGTTTTCACCAGCAAGTAGAACTCCTCCAGAGTGGTTCATCTTCACACAGCAGCAAACTCTGAGTAAGCAGCTCCTTACAAGTGTCATTGAAGGAAGAGATTAACAACTTGTACAGCATCTGGATAGAAATATCCATTTAGCTCAGACTATCAACTTGAACTGAAAGCAGTCAAGTGTGAACCCCTGAAGCTGCATTCTTTTACTTCCAACAACAAGGGAGAAAATAGGAATCAAACATAATTATATCCCACTACAAATTCTTCTGCTCTTTAAACAAGCTGCTGAAAGGACAGTGCAATTTTCCCCACTAATAACACACTGGGAAACCTTGTCCTGATGCAGCATCACTCAGAAGGACTGAAGTACACAACAAATTAATTTCATTCTGGCATTATGTATACATTGAGTTGGGGAAAAATATCACTTAATATCAGGGGGCTGTGCATATCCCAACCCACGCAGTTTACGCTGGCAAAAAAATAATAACAAAGCAGTGTCATTCAGAGAATTTCAAGGCTGGTGGCTCCTGTAACAAAGACTCTTCGTCCAAGTCTGACACTGATGGGCCTCGGATGCAGCATTGAAATTTCTGGTTGCAGCCTGATATTGCAGAGGAGAACAAGGACAAATGAAACCACACAAGATGCTCAGCAAAACAACTTCACTGATATTGGTGCTTCTGTGTCCTGGTGTTGTACAGAAAACAATCTAATTTGGCCTTGGTGTAACTTTCTTCCTACCAGAAGCTGTCCACAAATTCCTTAAATCATTATGGTGTTCCAGGATTTATTCAGTGATTGATTTCACTGCTTTAATCTAAGTGTGAACCTCTTTAGTAAATAGTGGGACAAAGCATCTGTGCTTCCAAAAGTGTTGGTGGATCATGTCAGTTTTATTTAGAATAACACCATTTTCATAACTGAAAAGTGTATATTGCTCTCAGTGGGGGGGAGGGGAAAAAGAAAAAAAAGCAAGTTTCAAAGTATATAACTGGTCAGATGTTAGAGCTCCTACATGAGTGTGAGGTAGCCAAGGCAGGAACGGTAAGAAAATAGCAGAGAAACAAATTCATAATATTTTCTTTTAGCTCCAGCTCCTCCCTCTTCTCCAACTCTTAAGTCTTGACATACTTCATGGCCATTTTTCAATCTCATTTTCCCTTCTTCTCATTGCTACAGTTGCCTTTCACTGCTTCCCTCACCAATTCCCTAAGGATAATATCTTCCTGCCACCCAGATCCAACAGGAAATAAATGGCATGTTAAGAGTAGGCCAGGAGAGAGAAATTCTAGAAGATACCGTGTCATAGCAAAGTTACATAAAATTAGCAGCCAAGACAAATGGATGGGGATAGGAGAGGAGTTGGACACAAGAAAATATCATCTAGAAGAAGACTTGTGGGAGTTTGCAATATTGAAATGCTTAACAATAGTGGAAATCACCCAAAGTTGAATTGTGAAGAGAAGGGGGAACAATCAAGCAGTTAATACACCATCACTGTAAATTTTTACCACCTTACTGCACTTTGAGAGGAATACTTTCATGGAGCAAAGAATACAGCATTTTACTGAGGAGACAGAGCTGGGCTTGGGCTGTCAGCAAAGGAACTGGAACTCTGGGAGCTTTCTCCTCTGTTGGCTGGCTTCCCACAGGCACTGCCTCTTTATGATGTATTTAATGACAAAAACCTGCACTGCTACTTTCATTCTTATTTTACAGCAGAGCCCATTTTTATCCTGGCAGAGCCATTACCAGAAAAGCCAGAAACGAAGCACTAACAGAACTGAATTGTTGACTCTGCAGCCTCCCTGAAGCCCAGGAATCTGCAAGGAGTGAGAAGAGAACTTAAGGAGAGAATCCTGGTGGAGAATGTGAGTGTAGAAAGCAAGAAGTATTTCTGTGATTATAGATTTTACTTGTCAAACGTGGAGCTAGTGAGACCCATCATTATGGCACCCCACACTACCCTCAGCACAGTTATTCCCCTCCTCAGTTATTTCCCTCTTACCTAAGTGACTTTGAAGAATTCCTCCTCTGCTCTTATACTCATCATCTCAATTCCAAAATGTTCCCAAGCACCAAATAAGTCACACTGACACTTTTGAGAAAAGGCACATTTGGGTTACCTGAGCAGAGAGTCTCTCACTGCAAACTTCCAGTTGTCTTTTCTGCTAAAGACAGGAGATACACAACCATTCATCCCCCAAAATATCTTCTCTCCCAAATAGGGGATTGCAAGCTCTATCCCAAGTCATGTTATTAAGCAGGATCTTTAAAAGATAAAACCCAATAATTTAGGCTGATAATTGTCTCGCTATCCTTAGCTCCATTTAGACACTTGGTGTTAAACAGAAACTAAAACATTGCTGACTTACTCATTAAAATAACAGCATTTTAAATTATATTAGTAGCCTACATTTCTTCATCTCAAAAATAACTGCTAATGAATCATGCTGGTAGAACTAAGAAAGGATAAAAAAAGCCTGGATCCGCTGTAACAGGGGGTTATCTCTGTACAAATATGTAGGTGTTTGCAGCAGTTATAATGTTCTCACTGCTGAATCCCATTGAGAAAGGAAGGCTTGCTCACTGAAGGGGTTTTGAGGTGGATTAATGATGAAAGTGATGTCACGATACTATCCCGACTTCTGCTTCAAGACATCATCACGTGCCTTTTACAATGTTTGAAAATGTTGAGGAAACTCTTTTTCTCCCGTCCTGTTTCTTGATGCTTCCAGCAGATTAAGTTTTGCCCTGACAGCTGGGTTTAGATTTCACGTAACAAGAACACAAAAAAAGGACTGTTGTTAAATAGGTTGGTAAGTCAGAGCAGGTAAATACGATCAATTGAAAGAATAAAGAAGGTGCAGGCTTTAAACCCATCATGGACAAGTATGTACAAACTATTTCAGAAGCAGTGCCATCTATTCTTACGTTCCTGGCATAGATCTGATGTTCATTAATTCAGTGGAAAATGCATGGCTGACATCCAAGACATTACCATGGAAAGAGAAGAGTTCTGGATATTCTTTGGCAGTCACACCCCCGGACATCATGACTACTACAATGAAATTTGACTTCCGTGTTCAAGTTTCAAAATAACTCTGTTTTCTTCCGGAAAAGAAGTGATGCAAATAGTGCTAATGCACATCCCTAAAAAAGAATGGGATCAGAGAAAGGAGAGGAATTGTATGAATAAGGGAACTGCATTACACTGCTCTCCACTAAGTCACGGCATCTCAGATTCTTGATGTTTCTCAGTAACTGCAGAATGTGTGTTTAGGACAGGAATCATTCTCTCTTTGGTGGCACCTGTACACTGGTGACATGTGGGTGACTATTCCGTGTGTCCAGCAGCACTTGCATTGGAGGAAGGATCATTTGGCATCAGCCACCTAGGATCCAGTCTGTGGCCATCTACAGAAGCACATCTAGATTGAGATGATGACTGCACTCACAAATTCAAGGGCACAGTTCAGGCATGAGACATTTCAGGAATAAACAGCACACCTTTATAAACTAGAACAAGTGCATGAAGAATACACTGTGCATCCAGAGAAAAAAGTGGGTAAGACAGAAAACATAAAACAGGGTGACATAAAATACACATTTCAGATACTACATTAGGAGGCTTCAGTTGAGAAGTGAACTCAAATCACTTGGAATATTTTTTGTTTCCTAGAGACCTAAACCAAAGGAAATATCCAGCCCTCAGCTCCACCAGTGGACACCAGAGAGTTTCACTGGGAACAATCCTGCAGGTATTGCAAGCAGCTCTGGCTTCTGAGGAACCACTGCTTTAAATAACAGAGAGGTGACCACAGTCCCCAGGACACCTCTGCTACAACAGCAGGCAGAAACACAGAGATTATTCTCATGCCCTGTGTCAAGTTGCCAGTGGGGGTCAGGAAAAGCCTAAAATCATCCTCTCCACTGAGTGATGACTGGTAGAGGGTGGTAAAACAGAACAAGAATATATGGAAATTTCAAAGCTGAGGAAAACTTCTATAGAGTCCCCTCAAGTAGATTTTCCATAGAGTTTCAAGATGTCTTTCCTGGTCAAGAATTTGGCAAGAAATTTAGAGATGACTCACCCTAAGTTCCCCTGGCTAGGCCCATGCTTCACTTTATGTTGGGAAGGAACATCAAAGGAATTATTAGCAGAAAAGGAGAAGAAATAAATGGGGCTCACAGGACATATCTGAGATCAAGAAATAAAGTGGAAGTGAAGGTGGAAGGACTGGAAGACAGGGAGAAAACACAGTGCAACTCCAGGGTTCCCCGCAAATCTAGGAGATACAACCTGGAGGAGTTTTGAATGGAGCAGAGGAAGATGGATTTCTGCTGTCAGGTGCTCAGGAATGCCAGAGCTCCATGACTCAGGGAAGTGCACATCATGTAGTACACAGAGCAGGAGGCAGCGTACGTCGCGATGCTGCACGAGGGAGGGAAGAGCAATCCCTGAAATCTGACTCAGGGGCTGAACCAGGCACCAGTCTGAGGATTAATCAAACCATTCAGCAGCCAAAAGCAGTACAGGAAATAATGAAGATGCAGGAGTAAGCAGTGATTTACATTTATGTAGGAAAGACTGTGAAATGTAAAGGCTCTGAGCATCCAGTGACAGAGCCACAGGGTTCTGACACTGGGACAGAAGCACCTCTTATTCTGTGGGTTGTTAAGTAAAGAATAAAGGGAAACACACAGCTGTTTAAATCCTAGCACCAGTAAAGGTGATTCCTGTTTGTCCTCTGGAGTCTAAAGGGAACGGAATCTCAGTCAGGAAATAAAGAACCATATGAATGATGCAAGCCAGAACTGCTCCAGAACCAGAGAAATGGGCCTTTGTAGGAAAACTAGAAAAGACTACAGGAGATTTTCTGACCATTAACTGCCAGGAGTGGACAGCCTTAGCTGCAAATACATATTGCTAAGTGATAAATAACATCAGAAACAAAACAGATTCTCTCCCTTCACCAACACCTTACTCTGCCTCAGTGTGGATTTTGGTTTCAAATCTCACTAACTGAGCCTCCCTGACCAATTTTAACCTTCATCTGTGTTCCTCAAAGGGTGAACTGCCAGGGATTTTGTTGCTATGCACTATTACAGCTGGGAAAACCTTTGTAATTCCAACTGATCTTTCTTAGCTCTTCAGCCACTCTCCATTACAGGACAAAGGAGAGGGGGAAGCAGCCATCTCCTAACTACGATCATTTTCTTGCCTTTGACACCTTGACATCTCTCAGTATTCTGCATTTGCAGTACCTACCAGGAGCAGGTGATGCCTAAAGTTAGGGACAGAACAAACCTCCCAGCACAGCAGTGTTAGTGCCAGGGGAGAAACACGTCTTCACTAACAGGGAGCACTGCAAAGAAGAGACATGCAAACACAGTTCTGATGGTGATCATCACAGATGGGTATTTCGGAGCAAACAGGAACAGGCACACAGCAGGGACACAAATCACCATCGTGCCCAATAGCAAATGGTCCCTCTCCCAGGTCTGTGGGCTTCAGTAACTTTTCAAAACACAGCACATTGAGAAAAAGCTCTTAACAGCACAAGGAAGACTAACCTAGCTTTACACTACACACTAGGAACTCTCAGGGAGTCTGGGAGGATCCCAGGAGGTTGATCACATTGTAAGATCACCTCCTCAGCCACTCATGCCAAAAGCAGGACTAGCTAAAGCAGCAATTTTTGCATGCAGTCATGCAAGGCACACACAGCTAGTGGGACTTTCAAGCACGACCACAGCAGAAATTTCTTGGGATAACAAAGACCTCTAAGGTCCTCAAGCTAGTATTGGGGAATAAAGTGATTAAAGGAATGAGAATAAGTATTATAAAGCAACTTTAGTTTTTGTTTCCTTCAAGAACAGAGCAATTTTTTTTAGGAAGGCACTTACTCATTACTAATCTACAGGCATTAAAAATAAGTGTCCTTAATAAGCTGGGAAGGACATTAAAATCATTTTGTAGAAGAGTACAAGTGCTAAGTAATTTATGTAAGTAACAAAAGCACTTTAGTGCTAGAGCAAGATCCAGCAAGCACTGTTGTGTGTATTCCCAGAGCAAGGAGCAAAAGGGAACATGGCTCATGTGTGGTTTCTGCATTCACCACTGAAGGAGTTTTCTAAGTCATTTAATTGAATTCTGAAAGATAAACTTCACTGGGGCACAGGTCTACAACCAGTTAAAAAAATCCCCAAACATTCCAAAATGTACCTTTTTAAAAGCATTAGGCACCAACTATCTGTAGAAATCTGGCATTTCTATGCCCCTCATCACATGGTGCTTGACTGGAGTTAAATGCAATAGTTTTACTCATTGCTTAGATTTTTCATTATATTGTTACACACACGAAACCCCCTACATTACTTGTACTTGGTGACACCTCAAAACACCATCATTCAGCACTCAAGAGGACTGGGATTTTCTCTGATTTTCTCCATAAGTATTGAAAAGCAGCTTGACTAAACAAATATGTTTCCATTGCAGAGTATTCTAGGACATTGGAAAGAAAAAAAAAACCAATTAAATTGTACCCTATGGAAAAATACCTACTTCTTCATTTTGCTTGAAAGTATCCAGACCTACACTAAGAAAAATCTTCGACAAATACATCCTGGAAAAAACCAACATTTTTGCCCACTGTGGCAAAATATTCTAATTCTGTCCAGTTGCATGTCTCTGTGAAAGCCATCATTAGATCATTTTCTGTCCCATAGCAACCACTTTGTTTTCTCAGGGAAATAAAATATTTTCGCCTCCTCAGGCAATACCTTGCTCTGCGTGGTTCCCTAAATGAAGCTGTTTGTAATCCAAAGCCAACATCCCAATTTACACTGGGCTTCTCAGAGATTTATACCTATGGAAGTAGAACATAAAATGCTAGCCAGAGGCTTTTCCAACAATATATATCTGTGCATGTACACAGGGAGAATGAACATTCCACATTTTATATAAAAAGCCTGAGGTTTTAATAATATTTCCCTATTTAAAATTACAGGTTCAAGTTATTAATTTACAGCACTGAACAATTATTTGGAAGAGAACAATGGAAAGAAGATAGAGTTATTGTTTTAACAATCTGAACAAGCAATGATAACTTATGTTTGAATTTACTGAGTGACATGAAAGTAAATAAGCCATCAGAGACTTGCAAACCACTTGAGAGAATCTTCCTGTAACTGTCAGAGGTGACAATTTCATGATAATCCATAAACTTCAGGGCTCCTGGCCAGTTGTCCAACAAAGGTTCTCAGTTCTTTACCACAGCTCTCTGTGGAGCCGACTTTGTCTTTAAAAGGGTTTTTAAATTATTAAATCACACTAAAGTGACTATACCTATTTTAAATAATTCACTGATGCTGTTTCACTGTGCAAGTCACTGCCAAAATTCCCCACAGGCATTACACAGAAGCAAACGTGGAGAGAGAGAAGCACAGACAGGAGTAAAAAGCCACCAAAGCAGTGGCAAAAAACTCCACAGAAGCAGAATTTGTGCTACCCTGTGACTTGTTGTGATCACCTGGGAGCTTGGGTGCTGCCCTGAACATTGTCCCCATTCAAGCATAAAAGGACTACTATGAGAAAAGACTTCAAATTTAGTTTTTTAAATTTGGTAATCCTATTATGTCTTTGCACAGCATCCAAATGTTATGATTTAAACAATGAGGGGCACTGGAACGTGCAAAAAGTCTTCCAGGGGAAAACTGAAAAGCTGACAGATAGAAGTCTAAACAGGATGCAAACACCCACACAAAACTCTGTAGGAAGAGAGTAAGAAAGAAAAATGAGATTCAACTGGCTGTTGTACTACTCCAGCTCTTTAGGAAATCTTATTTCTCCACCTAAATTCTTCCAAATAAAACACTGAGACAGTTAAAAAAGTAAAAAAGCCAAGATGAAATGTTTCCATCTCTAGTTAGCCAAGCTTTTCAAACCAGTACAGAAGGAAGACTGGTAGGAAGCAGTTTGTTCTCATGGCGCAATTTAATTTTTTTTAGCCATTAAGCTTTAATGCAAGGCAAAGACATGATCTGAACAGCATTTCAATGATGATGCAACGTGATGGGTGCATTGCATAATGTCATAGGATATCAGAAGATGTGTCCTGATGCAACCTCCCTCCCTCCCAGGGAGAAGCTCCCGAAAATGCAGGAGGCTCTTCACAGCTTGGAAGCCGTGACTGCAAAGTTGTCACTTGTTTTCAATAACTGAGCAGGATTTGTGACTACCCAGCCTCAGTGGTCCAAACGCTTCGTTACGAAACTGTGCCTTCATTAGCTTCTGCAGGGCTCATCCTTCCCCTTCCATTTGTCACCATTCCTGGCGTAGGGGCACGGATAAAAGGGGTACAAAATCCACTTCAGGCAAGAGCTGTGCTCCTTCCTTTGGGGCTGACTCAAAATTGAACCTAATTAAACCAGAGCACCCCAGGAGGGTCTCACATTCCATCAGTCAGGGATGCCTGGGAGAGGGGGACAGTTCAATCACTGTGTGTCCTGAGACAGGGAGGTCTGATCTAAGAGCTTGCTGGGTTCAAGGAACTGCTAAACCACCAGTTAAGCCAAGCTTAGAACAGTTCAAAGCTGGCAAACAGATATAAATTAGTGGAAACACCACTAGCAGTTTTGCAGACTGATTTTCTAACCTGTTTTGCGTTTTTAATTTTCAGTATTTTGTATCAATTCCTCTGCACATTCATCCTTTTAGGAATTAGACCAGCTCTCAACGCTGTTTTTATACATGAAAGGTGATGCCACATACTGTGTGCTTATGCACAATTTATCAGTTAAAGATGCAGCAGAATTAGGAACCCCTGAGATTTTAATTCCTTGTTAAGTAATTGTCACAACAGCTTCTGACAAGAACAGAAAAATGTCATAAAAGTAGGCAGAACTAAACAGTCCTCAAGATAATTTCCAGCTTCTAATAAAACCAGAGCAGGTACACCTATACATTCCTTTACAAAGCCTGTAACCATGGTAGGAAATGCAGCACAATTTGATTCTGACAACCTGTAATCCTTGTTATGCCACAGTTTGAATAAAAATTTTTAAAAATCTCCAAGGTCACTGCATTATAACTTTAAACTTAGAAACACAAAACCTAATCAAACAGCAATGAAAACTTCCTACATCTAAGCTCGGGCTCGGGGTCAAGGCTTCAAACATTGCTGTTACAGCACAGCACCACTTTGGCTGAAATAACATTAAATGCATTGAAAATATATTGGGGAAGACTGGAGAAGGACATTCTAAGGGGAACTATGAGCAAACAGTGGCAGGAGATTGGGGATGGACTGCCAGGTCTCCAGGATGGAGAACTGTCACAGCACTCTTGCAACCACACCAGAGATACTTTCAAGGCAGGCCACAGCAACAGCAGGACCAACTGCTTCATCAGCAGCCTCTACCTTCAGGCTCTTCAAACACAACCTTTTACAGCACACAGCACATGCTCCTCCCCACACCATGCTTGGTCAGCTTAGCTGCCCCAGCCAGGGTCACAGCTGAAGCTCATTCAGGTAAAGGCCACACAGCTGAAACCCATCTATGCTAAGGTTATGTTTCCCCACAACTCCCCCTTTTTTCAATTACAATATTTTGTAATATTTCCACTTAATTCTTTTAAACTATACAACACATACTATTAAGATTTTTATAGCTCCACATTCTTTTAAACTGTAAATTTTCACAGCTTTATATTCTTAATAAGTTATAACAAACAACTCTTGGAAACTTGCACAAGCAATTGCCACTGGCTCCAGCACAGCTGCTTCTACACCGCCACTGCCTTTTTAGTAGTATTTATGTAATGGAGTGTTCAAACATGGATTCTTCTTCTGCTGGTGTTTTGGCCCCCATATTTTGGTCCCCAGCCACTCACCTTGAGGTCAAGGTGTCCCCTTCTGCTTTTGCAGACCACCCAGACCCTTAGGCTCTCCTCACCTTTTTTGCTAGGCTGGGCTTTTGTTTCCCAGTCACTCACCTGTGAACAGATGTCCTTCCTGCCTTCGCAGACCTCCTGCACCCTTAGGCTCTCTCTGCCTTCTTTGCTGGGCTGGGCTCCACTGTTGGCTGCTCTCCACCACAGTCCCAGACCCTCTACAGCAGGGTCACCAATTAACAGTGGACTCATAACTGCTCACTTGCTCTCTTCTGCAATCTCTTCCTCCTCACACAAGGCACCAGCTGTTGCAGCACTCTTGCAACCACGCCAGAGATACTTTCAAGGCAGGCCACAGCAACATCAACTGCTTCATCATCAGCCTCTACCTTCAGGCTCTTCAAACACAACATTTTAGACCACACAGCACATGCTCCTCCCCACACCATGCTTGGTCAGCTTAGCTGCCCCAGCCAGGGTCACAGCTGAAGCTCATTCAGGTGAAGGCCACACAGCTGAAACCCATCTATGCTAAGGTTATGTTTCCCCACAGAGAACAGCTTCCCACCTTGGGCAAAGAGCAGAGGACACTGCACAGGAATTCAGAGGATCAACAAACTGAAATATTTTCATTAAAACGCTGACTTCACCGAACTCTTCTCCAGACTCTCCCCATCTTCACCAAAATCAAAAAAAGGTGCTACTGGAAATATCTAAGCAGCTCTGAGTGGGTCAAGGCTGCAGAGGCAAATTAAAAGCTGTCAGTCCCATCAATACTGGAGTGTCCAGGCACTGTCAGTCTTCATGAACACCAGTCCAAGGGAATCTACATCCTGACAATTTCCTATAGCAGTGTGGAACTACACACCCAGAAATTATTTGTTTCTTTCAGGCATAACACTGACAAGCGATAAGAATTCATTTTTTTCTAACTGAATCTCTCTCCCCACTTTAAGTGACTTATCTTCTAACAATAGAGAAGCAAATTAAATCACAGTACACAACAGTTATCCCATATGATTTATTCCTCCAAAATATAAGCACCAAGGAAAATGAGGAATCTGAATCATGTCTAACACTCATGATGGAAAACGTACTGGCCAATCCATCCCTGCTGATTTCAAAAGAAGTTTATCTGGGTTTTAAGAGAACCCTGAGCATGGCTTTTGATGCTCCAACATGTATTTAAGTTCTGGAAACAATTCCTTTGATCCAGAATCAAACACTTAGCCCCACTCACTTCTGGGACTCAGATCCACAAGATAAAGTAGATTTAAAGTGTCAGAAGAGTCAGAGCAAAGACCCCTAAAACAACACAAAGTGTGTTTAACAGTCCCTTTATGCTTCTGATAATACTCAGCACCCTGAAAAATCTCCGATTTCCTGTTCTTTTGTAAGAATTAGAAGGCTTTTCTTTCAAGTTTTGAGAACTTAATTACTCTAAAATGGCTTCTGTCACTCACTGCACCACGAAAAATGGATCTGCACATTCCCAGATATCTGGACACATGTCCATGGAAAAGTGGGCTTGCTGTAGGCATACCACAGAAACTCTTTATGTAACTCTTTCCTCGTCTAAACTGTTCTTGATAGACATTTTACAGGAATAAATTTGAGCCTGTATATTCTACAACCTGGAATTCTGCATTGCGTGTGCAGACACCTTGCAAAACCCAGGGCAGCATCAAGACCATTGGCTCAATTAAATTCCAAAGCTGGGACGATCAAAAGGATTTCAATGACCAAATTCTGTTTACTTTGAGGAAAAAATACGTTTTTTTAAAAAAAATAACTAAAAAAAATCCAGCCTACAGTGTTTGGTGAAATGTGGAGTCTCTGCAAATCACATTCAAACATCAATACACTAAAATAAAGTAAAATAAATCTGTATATGAAATAATAACCATTTCCATTAAAAGAGCCTGGAAAAAAAATCCTATATGTATTCATGGAAAGAAAACATTCCCTTTTTTTATGCAGAAGTTTTCTAACCACGGCTGTCCATTTTCTGCTGCACATTTACTGGTTTTCCCAGGGAAAAAGGAAGGTAGGACCACATGGAGCAGGCTACCTGCAGACAGAATCCTTGCTGGAGTGTCATCTGCAAGAAAACTGGGAGATGAGGTGCTGAACTGCATTCTTGTTCCTTGACAGGGTAAATATCCAGTACTCCTCGCAGCAACACCACTTTGAAAATAAGACAGTGTTTACTCTCAAACATCTCAAGAAGTCACAGCCCCTTTGACACAGGGACTGGGGTCATGCAGCATTTAATCACTGCTTTAGATAAACAATTTCAGATCTATTGGTGCAATATAAAACATTTTAGGAAGATTATTCTATTAGTCACAATGAATACACTAAACCCACTTTAATCCATCCATCTTGTCAACCATCTGAAGGCCAAATGTGGAGTTCGGAGTCATTCTGAGCCCAAAATTTTTTATAGAATCATAGAATGGCTTGGGTTGCGAGGAATCTTAAAGATCATCTTGTTCCAGCCCCCCTGCCACGGGCAGGGACACCTTCCACTACCCCAGGTTGCTCTAAGCCCCATCCAACCTGGCCTTGGGCACTGCCAGGGATGGGGCAGCCACAGCTTTTCTGGGCACCCTGTGCCAGGGCCTCTCCACCTTCACAGGGAGGAATTTCTTCCTAGAAATCCTCTTTTTTTTTTTACCACCAAGTTACAACAAGTTACTCAAATCAACAGATTATGAGTCTGTGAACCCTTTCCTTATGGGAAAGCTCCATGTTTCATTGATTTTTCATTACCAGGAAGAAGAGCACCAAAATCACACCTTTCAACTACTACCCCCAAACAGAGAAATGACCGTGGTTTAACCCTTACCTGACAGCAAAGGATTCCAGGGACTTCTACTTGGATATGGGAAGCTGGATCCTTTAAGAAGGGCAAAGGAACGAAGGCAACATCAAAAAGAAGTTAGGTATCAGAATTCCATTTTAAGGGGAGAATTTGAAAGCAGAAACCCATGAAAGCAAAGCTTTTCTGACGGCATGATTTGAAAATGGAAAAGTGGACGGAACAAACATTTAGAGGAGATGAGGAAGCAAACCCCACTTCCTCTTAGTTCCTCCTGCTCTGCTGTCCCTGTCACTCTGAGTATGAAATGAGGAAATGAGGATGAGGGACTGGAAGGTCAGGAAGAGCATTAAATGGGATTAAGGCTGGCACAGGAAGCTGGCACACGACTTGGAAGCCTGGAATATCTTAGTGATATACCTGGAACAAAGAAACGCTGCTTTGAGTGACAAATGTGCAAGTCAGGGACCAACATCTGCAGCGGGGCACAAGACAGCAGCCCCACCCTCCTCCCTGGAAGCGCGGCAGCAAACAGAGCACTCGTCTTTTTGGGAAACGGCTCGCAAAGCACGTGCTGTAATTATTTCAAACTTAAATCACAACCTCAGAATTATTCCCCTCTGTTTCCTCTCTGTTATTGTTTGGCTGGGTTTTGAGAAATCGTATTTTACAACCTGCAACCAGCCCGAATATTTTCTCTGCAATTTTCAGCATCAAAACTATAAGAAGTTCACAAAATACTCATCGGACTGGTTTTAAATATTTATGGCATTCTGTTATTGTCGCTATTAATCTATATCTGCTTTTTCAGCAGCTGCACAACTCAGTGCCTTGTGTACTATGCAGCCCTTACAACTTCACACGCTTTCAATCTTTTATGTTAGAAAATGTCAGGCTAAGCTGAGTTTGAAAGCATTACTTTACAATATACTTTGCTACACTTCATGTCTGGACCTCTGTAATTCCAAGGGATATTGTTCCAGCTGGGGAGTTTGGGAGAGTTGTATTTGAGAAGACTGTTTTGTTCAGTGGCATGATTCCATATTTTAGGAAGCTCTTTTTAACCACACTCGCACAGGACTCATATTGAACACCATTATCTGAAGTATTTATTATGTTTAAAACAGCCCTGGAAGGTTTCACATTTCACCATCCCAATTAAATATTTTGTTTAGAATGGCCCATAACTTTCAGAGTTTTGATATTTTAGGGATCCAATTATGATCTTGAAAAAATGCCCTGTAAATACAAGCCTAACCACAAGCAAACAAGGACAACAGTTGTGCTTTATTTTTCTAGAAATCTGGAGCATCAAAGGGTATTTCTCCCATAAGCTGAAAAAGAAGAAAATATCTGCATAATGCAGGGACTGAAACAAGCGTACAGAAAGATACTCAAATGTGCCTTAATAAATTAATAAAGGAAAAATTTGAAGAGGTTTTTCTGATAAGTGGATCACGGTGGGTTGAAGTGTTATTTCAATTATTACAGCATTTAATGTGTTTAGCTCTACCTCCACGAAACATTCCACACGTTACACACAAGAACTGCCTCTATCTGTGCCCCAAGGCTGCTAGAGCAGGAAAGGATACTCCAGATTATCCCCCTGGGACATATTAAAGAGCAAGAAGGAGGAGTGAGAAGGAATCAGTGTTCTGAGCTGACAGGAGTGACAGAGAAATAAATAAAAAACCCCGTTCCTGATAGTTTCCAGGAAGCTCAAGCAGCAGGTACAACAACGTGGCATTGAAATCTTGAGGGGGAGTCCCAAAGAAAATAAGCTTGTGCTGGAAAATTGGCAACTGGCTTTTCTCATTCAAATAACAGGTAGTCAAGGGGAAAAGAAGCGAAAAAGCAAACGTTGCCAATATTTTGGCATTTGTAGGAGTTCTCCAAAAAAAGCATATCTAGGTTCTCTCCAGCTTTAACCTGAGAAAGAAATGCACATTAATGCTGCAAAGGAGCTGACACTTTTAATCTGCAGCCCACTCAGCCAAGGAACATCCACTTATACACCCTCATGCATTATTCACCAGGAAAATTGAAATAATCTACCCGCGGTTAAGCAGCTCGGAAGCGAATGCAAATCAAGGGAAAGCAGCTGAGAACGAGGATCATTCACAACTCCTGACACTCCTCCACACGACTGGAGCCTCCCGCGGGAGCAGCCCAACCATTACAAACCCAATCCCGGCGGCTGTGCCTGGGAATTGGCCTCGCCCTGTCCTGGTGGCACAAGCACTGCTCTGTGGCCATGCTCGGACAAGGAACTTGCTCAGTTTCTGCTCAAGTAGATTTTCACTCCTTGACAGTGAAGGTGGGTCCGTGGGCACACACCTGAGAAAGTCTGGTTCTTTTAAAAATATTATTACTACTACTACTACTACTACTATTATTATTATTATTATTATTTATTATTATCATCATCATCATTATCATTATTATTATCATTATCATTATTATTATCATTATCATTATTATTATTATATTATCATCATTATTATTATTATTAGCCTGTGATCATTCTAGCACTGGCTACAAGCATCTTCATTCTTTATCTGGCTTGTGAAATTTTGGGCATGCAAAGTAAAGTCACAAAAAAATGAAACCTCCAGTAAGGGAAGAAGTTGTTGCCCGTCACCACCTTCGTTTTCAATACTGAGCTTTAATGGGAAATATCTTAGGCCATGATTTACAGCAATTATTTTATTATCTTTAGGAATAGACATTAAGATCAGAAGGAATAAATTAATTTTTTGCCTCCATCTCAGTCAGCTCTTTTGAACTTATCCACCATTACTTACAGACTAATGTGAACAGGAGAGGGATGCATATTTCTTGCCAGTTTATACAAATTACCCTGGATAAATTTTCCACGAAATCTACATAAATCTTACATTATGAAGTATTTCCATGTGCCTGAATTTATTATCATTGAGGTGGTTGTAAACACTCAGGTGGTTGTAAACTCCATGCATTGATGTTCTTTATCAGAATTTAATAGCTTTAACCCCTCTGGATTTAAGGAAAACCATTACAGTTTTATTTGTGTTTAGTTTTTCCCCACAGATTTTCCACAGCAAAACAGCTTTCAATTCAATGGAATTGGATGGAATTGGCTACTCTACACCTGATTTCAGGAAATTACAAAATGCCAGAAAGCAGAAAACATTCCTGTCATAACCATAAAACTATAAACTGTAAAATAATGAATAAAAAATCCAATAGGCTTCACTCTAGGGAGCAAAAAAATCCATTAGGGTCATATATTTTTGCAGTCCTTCCGGAAATATCAGAAAGCTATCAGAAAGCCTAAGGGGAATAAAATCCTAAATGTCAGACATTCCAGGTACAATGAGAAAAAAGATGTTGCTACACCCAGAATTCGTGATGAAAAATTGCTCCAGTAAGAATTTGGCGACTTAAATATATTTCCCTTCATGGATCTTGAGTTAAATTCCCTGTGTTGTAGTGATCCTGTAGCAACAGACACCACTTAGCCAAGGGAAACGAGCCCAGGACAGAGAGAACAGGCCTGGGCCTTTCCCTTATGGAAAGGAACCAAGACATTTTTAATGTTCATATAATCCAGACCAAAACTCTACTGCCACAGGGCCTTTTGGAAGATTTCCACAGATCTCCACTTTTCCCCAGGAAGCCCAGGCCCAAGCACATCCCCAAAGAATGTTATCTCTAATTTGGTCCTTCAGTGGTGATGCTTTCACTACAGAGTTATAATAAATATTCCAGAGACTGGAAGTATTTCCTTGCCAAAAATTACCCCTAAATTTCAAAGCAAGTGAAAGCTTAAAAAATCCTTTGCAATAAGCTATTCATGCCACTGGCACATTGTAAACACATTGTCAAGATCCTTAAAATTAAACTGATTATTCATTTAGGTTGAATAATGAAAAATCTCCCCTGCTTCAATTGCTGACTCAGGATACAAAGCAGTGGCATCCTAGAAATACAGGAGATGAAATATATATCCAAGTATTTTGCAAATACTTCAGAACTCTCTTCACATTTAAACTAAAATGACTTTATCCCGAATTTTCTGCAGTAAAAGAGAAAATCTTGAGTATCAGTAGACAGAGATCTAACTTTGATTTCAAGCTTCTTTTGGGTCAGTGCTAATTACACTGATTTTTTTCTAGATGTCTGCAGGGAAAACAAAACAACACAAAAAGGCAGACCGAATGGCTTTATTTTATACACATGCAAACCCTGACTCTGTGTGTTCAGTTTTATGTAATTCAAAGAAATCTGCAGAAAATATTCTTTATCTAATGAGAAAAGACTGATCTGGATTTGATCAGTTTAAGCCACCCAATCCCCTCTTACTCCACATCAAGAGTAAGCAACTTTAAAATGTTATTTAACACCTTACCAAAGCTATTTGAAAAGGACATCCTGCAGAGGTGACTTTGTATGCACAAAGTCAAATGTTAGGAGTATTGACAAAAAAGAAAAGAAAAGAAAAGAAAAGAAAAGAAAAGAAAAGAAAAGAAAAGAAAAGAAAAGAAAAGAAAAGAAAAGAAAAGAAAAGAAAAGAAAAGAGAAGAGAAGAGAAGAGAAGAGAAGAGAAGA
>VZTJ01003053.1:209676-246985 GCA_013397795.1 Orthonyx spaldingii
AAAAGAAAAGAAAAGAAAAGAAAAGAAAAGAAAAGAAAAGAAAAGAAAAGAAAAGAAAAGAAAAGAAAAGAAAAGAAAAGAAAAGAAAAGAAAAAAGAAAAGAAAAAAGAAAAGAAAAAACATAGAAAAAACTTGCTAGAATTCTGATACTTCTTTACCATGATATGATACTTGCCTGACCTTCCCTTATTGCCTGGAAGGAATTCAACCAGAATGGGGAATTGAATCCTCTACAATATGTATGTTAATGACTCATTGTTCTCCCATTTCTTTCTAGTTCCTGCAAAGCTTAATGGACTTGAGCATGATTATTAAAACGCTGCAAATGAAAAAAAAAAAAGAAGCAACCAAAAACCAACCTCAAAGTATGTAACAAAAACAAAAAGTGGAGATGCAGGAAAGAACATTCTAAAATTGGAGCCCATTTTGCTGGGGATGGGAGCAAAGTGTCTGAGCCATATGCTGGTGTGACACAGGCAAAGTGGATACAAAGCCTATGTCACTGCAACTTGCTCCTTCAGAAAGCAGCTACGGCAGAAATCATCCCCACATTTTACATTTCGATTTGCATGCAGCTCCATGTCGGTACCAACATTTGGATATCAGAAGTCCATTAGGGTTCATCCTCCTGTGTCAAGAACATGCTATTATCAAACAATAAATATAAATATATGGGTTTTAAGCAACTTCTTACTCCCAGCTCACTCAGTTATTTTTTTTTTTTCACTTGGACAGAAGGAGACAAAGCAGAAGAGAAGAAGCAGATTTTTAAAATCTGCACAGTTATCTTTCAGATGGCATAGAACACAGTCCAGCAGCTGCCAGGAAAAAAAAAAAAAGATTTTGTCTTTTTTCTTCTGCAACAGGAAACCCAAACACACCCTAAGATAAGGCCCTAGCCTAAATCCGCAATAATTTCAGTGGCTTTTATCCAGATTTACACTTCCTTAATGCAGAACACGATTTGTCACTTGCATAACAGAGTTTAGGCACCAGAAACACTCCCCCTGTCTTTTGAACTCTCTCCCTCCTCAGCTGGCACAGAACAAACTGCAACTGCTGATTTGGACACAGCCATGGGTGGACAAAAACACCAACTCTATTTGGGTAATTCCACAGCAGGGTTTGTTTGTTTTTTTGAGAAATAAGAAAATTAAAGTAAAACAACAAACAAATCCCAAATTCTGTTAAGTCTACCATCCAATCAAAAAGTTCTTCCCAAGCACTATTCCCTCCAAATCTCTGGACACACCAAAAATTACGTTTAACTGCACAAAATTTCTGCCACTACACAACTTTGAACTGTGCTTTCTAAGATAAGAGCCTGGACTCCACAGAAGGATGAGAAGCACTGTTAGCCCACAGGGATTCTGACTCAACTAGATCTTCTCTCACTTAAAAGAAAAACCCCACAAAAAAACCCTTCAGTGCAGGCACGTGGAGAGAAAACTCCACCAGCTTTGGAGGTAGAGTGGCTTCAAGCTTCAGCTTTTGTCAGGAAAGATGATGAAAGGGAAAACCTTCTCCATCCCACCATCATGGGAAAATTTATGTCCTCCCACTATGCACAGCCAAGGCAGCAATAAAAGAAACCCCCACACGAAAAGGTGACAAAAAGGAAAACACATTAAAAACCCAAAGCATGTCCTATATTAACAATCTAGCTAATGAAATTTGCTTTCATGTAGTTGAAATAAACAACATCGGATTAGTTCCTGTTTTTTTTTTTTGTGTCTCTTGGTTAACTTCACATGTAAAATGTTCCTCTGGTGCTTATGACGATGTCAGAATAAACATTACTATGTTAATGGATCAAAAGATCAAAAATATTCTGTCCTAAGTACAGAGTGGAAAGGAATAAAGTCACCAGACACTTGGGATCACTTCTAAATACTTGTCATTCCTAAACTCCTATCTAAATGTCGCAGAACTTGCAAAACATGGAAGTTTCTGGATCCAATCAAAGAAGTGTTTGCAAAAGAAGAAGAGTTTTAGCTTTGGATCAGTCAAGCTCAGAAAAGGCGGCAAAGATTACCCTGCATAGGGCTGCAATTCAGCCTTGCTCTCTTTTAGGATGAGGGAATAATTTTCCTTATCCCAATACTCTTACAGTTTTGTACAGAATTGCTTGAGGGAAGCAAAAATCAACATATGCAGGAATGATTGCAACTTCCTCAGACACAAGAGAAGGGTTGTACGTTACAAGGGAACAGAAGCTGAATAACCCAAGCAAAGAACTGAGAGAGCACAGAGGTACAATACAGAACAGAGAGCTGGCACTGACACAAGTGAAAGAACAATGAGGAAAGGTGACAACAAAAGAAAGCAACAGGAAAGAAAACACAAATAAATGGCAAAGTGATCCCAAACAGGCAGGATGCAATCAGCTGAAAGAATTATATCTTTCCATGGGGTGAAATTAGTAGTTAGACAAATCCAGTCCAGGATTTGAGTGCGAGGTGCTGAATCAAAGGCTCTGGATGATCACAGACTGATCGTGCACTGCAGGGGCAGGAAAATGACCTCACTGCAAGCATTCCTCAAGGCACACTGATGCTGCCAGGCTACACCAACAACCTCCCTGCTTGGAGGCTTTGGGACTTAAACACAGTCCAAAACTCAGCTCAGGACTACGGCTTCCAGTCTGTGGCCTCCCAGGGGCTGCCTCTGGGCACACGCAGAAAACATCTGGGATTGCCTTCACATTTTTTCTTGCTTCCAGTTCAAGGAACTTTTTCTTGTCTTTCAGGTCATTGCAGGTGGCTCTCTGCTGGTTTTTGGTGTTTCCACCCCAGAGAGCCACAGGGCAGGATCCCAGTCCTCGCCCCTGCAGCCAGGGCAGTGCCAGAGTCCCTGTGTGGGCTGGGGGCTGCTCACAAAGGACCAGAGCATCTCCTTTCCTCTCCCCAAGATCCCGACCTCCTGCTCATTAAGACAGGGGATCACAGGGTTTGAGCACAACCCCCCTGACCAGATCAGGGAGAAAGAAGCAGCAGGCTCCTCAGTATCTCACATTCTTCAGGTAACTGCTTAATACTGAATGCTAAATAAAATTGCCCTGGAATACCTGTGGATGAGGGGGAAAATTTCTAAGCCACCGGTACTTGAGAATCCTTTATTCAAAGGCATTTTTTCATGGAATTATCTCAAAATAGTCAATTGACTGCTGAAATATAGCCAACAAAATGTACCATTCCACTTCTTATTTTGTTTGTTTTTATATGCATCATTTCCTGCCTTTAATTTTAATTCCCTGCCCTCTAAGCAATGCAATCTCACAGACAGATCTTCCCTTTTATTTTCCTGTAATAATATCTTAGCAGTTTTCTCTAGCTATTTGCAATCTCTTCGTTCCCTTCACAGCTTTTCCAAGCCATGGAATGAAGAATTATGTAAAAATAGGCCACAAGAAACCAGACACACTTGATCTGCACAGCAAAAATAGAGCTCTTTAGCACCTGGCATTCTCAAGAGTGTTAATGAAGCTGGCAAGATAAGCCAGGCTTTGACCCAAAATAAAAAGCTTAGCCCTCAAAAGGAGGGTAAATCTCCACTAACACAAAAACTCTGTCTTTTGGTTTCTTGCAAGGTGTGACCCCAGACATCTGGACAAGTGCTACATGGACAAGAACAGGGACTGGGCTTCCCACGGGTGGGAAATGCAGGAAGAGGACAAGGAACACACATGAAAATATCAATTTTAGCCTGTTACAATCCCTGAGGGCAAATTACAAATACACCCCATGTCTGCAATCCCAGGAGTGCCCATGGCCAAGGGGGAAGCCAAAAGAAAAGAAATGGACTCAAAGGACAAACCAGCAAGGCTGCACTTGGGAGGCGTTTTTCGGGAGCAACAAATAAATTCCTCAGGATAAATAACTGGTTTGTGTTGAATTCCAGATTTGATAAGGCACATTTAAAACTGAAATCGCATGACAGAATTTATGTTAAATTTTGCTACCTCAGATGTTCCAAAGAGATGTAAGAGGCTGTTTCCCAAGTTGAAATCGCTAGAATGCAAAAGATTATGCAGAGAGAATGGAAGTTTATCAAGTAGTGGGGTTTTTGGTAAGAGAATAACAGAGAAAGGGGGACAAAATCTGGAATTCTGGAGTCAGCAGAAACACATAATTAACAGAAACCACAGATACCTCTACACATACACAGATAATACAATCTTAATGCTGTAAACCTTCAACTCAATAAATCGTTTGTTGTTTTCATTCAGCATGGATTCCTCCCAGTGAGAGCCACTTGGCTGGATAATATTTCCTCTGCAACTTTTTCTGAATCAAGGTGGTACCATAATTCTGTCTTTTATGAACGATTCTGAACAATTACTTCAGCAACACTGCCTAGAAAATGCAAGAGAAAACAGACTTTTGGCTCCAAAAGGTGCAGATGAAATTATCAAGATGCATAGAATGGATAAGTGAAAGAAAAATCAAAGCAGAATGGAGATTTGCTAAGGAAACAACTTTGTTGGACACCACGAGGTCTCCCAGGTTATGCAGGACATCCAGCAATGAAATAAAATTGGAGAAATAAAATTCTTCAGCTCATTTAAATAGAGAGGGAATGACAGAAAAGGTTCAAGTGGTGTCATTAGGTTTGGATGTCCTGGAATCTCTGTCCAAGATCCCAAGGAGACCTGATTTAAATACTCAAAGTGTTTACTCTGAAAATGTCTTCGCAGTGTGACAAGACCTTGACTGCAAAAGCTGCATCTTACCCTGAACTCCAAGGGAAAGACTCAGAGCCAGCCCAGGAGATTGAGATATAAATGGAGTGATGGCACCAGCGTGAAATATTGTGAGCAGTGTGAAATACAGGGTGAAACATTACACTCATTACAAAGCTCTGCGCTTCAAAGCCTGTCCCTTTATCAAGCCTCATCTATCATTTGACAACAAACAGGCTTCTGGGATGATACTATTTCCTTTTAAAGAGGCTGAATATTACCAGATCAATTTTCACAAAGTTCTGACAGTAGTACCTTGTTATTAAAATCAGAGTATTCATAAAGCATTAAAACAAATTTCCTCAGTGAAGCTTCAGTTCTTAAATTGTCAAACCATTGTATACTGCACAGAAAACACAACATCAACTTCTTTTCTATAAATAATGGTGTTTGACTGAAAACTGGTATGTTGAGCTGTTAAAAATGATGTCAATACAAATGCAGCATAATAGAAAGAGGAGTTGCAAGTAAGGGAGTCAGTGTAGTGTAATAAATCTTTTCAAAACAGAAAATATTAGCAATTACTGACTAGTCCAACTTAACCTTTTTCAAGTTTATTTGAACCAATCTAAAAGTGAGATATTAGCCTTGAAATCTTACAGATATTTAGTTTTATATTCATAGGAAGGTTTTTTTTTAAAATACAAGTATTTGTTTCATACAATGAGAAAACTAACAAAATTACATCTGTATTTGAAAGGCTTGCCTCATCCAGATCCAATTATTCCATGGATGTTTTTTCCTTCCCCAAATGGGAGTTATATTGAACCTAATTCTTTGCCATAAAGCAGTGATGAAGATACACATTGGCACATAAAAATCCACATACTCACAAGCTACAAACCCAGTCCTGTGCCATCAGTCTTAACTTTGTGCTCTACTTTTAGCTTAATCACAGAAGGGAAACTACTGGGTGCATAAAGAGGTTTGTGACGAAGTGCTCAGCATAAGGATCTATACTACACTCAGAGTTCCATGGTTTGTTTGGGTTTTTTTCTTTCTCTTCCCTTTTTTCTTTTGGGGTTTTGCTTTTTGGTGGGGCGGGGGGAGTTTTGTGGAGGGATCTGGGGGTTCTTTGGTGAGGAGTTTGCTTGCTAGGTTTTTTTAAATTCATCTCTTCATTTACTTTGGGAAACACAGGAATTCTCTTCAGGAATCATTCCTGACTATTCTTAACAACCTCTATTTGCTTTTCAATTTTTTTCTTTTCAATCTAGCATTTATTTCATGTGCTTTCATCTCTTTTTTCTGTGTTCTCACCACTGTAAATGGAAGGAATAGAGAGCCCTGGGAGCCTGCACACATCTCTTTCCCCACTTGTCCTACCTCTATTTTTGACCTGGCTGCGCTGTTCCGCCGTTTGAAATCCTGCGTGGCATTTGACACAATCTTAGAGAGCTCTTGAGGCTCATGTGGAAAAAATGATTTAAAGAAAACACATTAACTTTTGAGGAATACCAGAGCTCTCTGGGAAAACTCTTCAAACAGTTTTTCTTCTGTAGCATCCTTTACTGGGCAGCCTGATATCTCAGAGCTGCACTGACACATCCCTTATCTCAGCAGCCATTCTCCTAATATCCTAATATTGGTGTGTGGCCATCCAAACCCACCTGTTTTGTTACCCTGAGACCTAGATACATATTGAGATATATATATATACATTTCCTGATTGAAATGCACAGATCCCATGCTTCCAATGGGCACAGCCTCTTTAAAAAGGCACAATTACAGCAAGTTTAGGTATACAGATTTTAGTGGAGCCTGAGAAAAGTTAGCAGAGAGTGCCTCAGATAATGCTGATCGAACTGCAGTAGAAATAAACCCCACCATAAATGTGGTGGTTTCTTATATTTGATTTAAACCTCAGAGTTTTTTCTCTCTGATATTTCAGCTCTGAGTCTCTAGGGAAGGAAAATGTGGCACAGACACAGCAGAGCTGAGGAGCCTCAGCCACACTCAGGGTCCACTTACAGCTGCTGAAGTGATTTTAGAAACAAGAGACGTGTGTTTAAAGAAGGGGTCATCAACTCCAGAACAACTAAAACAAAAGAATCCAGTCCCATCAGGTCACGAGACCAGGATACAGTTTTCCAAATCCCATTTACAGTATTGCAGGTCTTTAACAAGACCAAACATTTTTCCTGGTTATAATCCAGTTCAAACAGGAGTTAGTTAATATAAAAGCTGTAATCTGCACCCTGAGAAGGTCAGACAGCAGGATCACATAAACCCCTTCCAGCTTTATGATCTATGACCTATAAAACCGAATCAGAGGTGACTGAACAAATTTCAGATCACAGATCAACTCAAAAGTACTATTTTCTTTTTACATCTTCTCAGCCTAATTCAACTCCTTAACGTCTTCCAGTAGCTGCCCTTGTCTCCCAAAGACAACCTGGTGTAGGATGAGGCATTAGGCTGAATCAGAAAGCAGATTCCTGAGGGATGGGTGGTCTGCTGACCATTTCCAGTTTCTCCAAGGGGAGTTACAGGGGTTAGAAGGATCCAGCTACCAGTATGAACACTGGGAGTTTCAGTCACAGGGAGTGACTGAAAAATCATGATTGGAAATTCCAGTTTGGCTGAAATATTAGTTCAGATTGCAGCATTTGAGGGGTTTGGGGTACTTGCACTGCTGTCTGCTCCCAGCTTGACCCTCGGCCTGCATATTGAGCTCAATACTTTTATGGATTCCACTTTTATGGATGCCACTGGAATTTTGAGGACAGTACAACCCACTAAATTATTTTTTGTAAAGCAAGAAATTAACCTTATTCATTTGATAACCTGTTTGATATACAAAAGTACATTCCATTTTTGTCCCCTGTCAGAGCACCTGTCCTTGGCATTCTTGAATCACTTGTTCTGCTTGTGTTTTATGATTTCATTTGGGGTTTTTTATTCCATGATTTGCACTAGTTCTGTACATGGCCTCTGATTTTACTCCCCTGTACAGTCCCTCAGTGGGGTCACGACAGTGAAAGCTATTTTTTAAAAAACCACCAAAGGCAAAAAAGCCACTACTGGCAAAAGGATCATGTCTTAGGGCAGCCAAACCTTTGACGGGCTTGGGAAAGGTTTCTGACCCAACTCTAATGAAGCAGCTCTGATGACAGGAATGTTGCCAAAAACAGCACAGTTCCAGCTGCTGGATACAATGGTCCCACTCTGGCAGGTGCAGAGCAGGCAAGGGACATTTCTACTGATGAGGAGACAGCGGACTGGCAGCTGGCTGGAAGCCAGATTTGGGGGAGGCAGGAAGTGCAGACCCTGGAAATGCTTCCAGCTGTTTGGATCTGGGCACAAAGATTGGGCAAGGCTCAAACACGGAGCAATTTCCCCCTTCCTTTCCTCTGCCACCCTCCCAGGCATCTCCAGGGATGTGCCAACGTGACCCGCAGCCACTGCTCAGCCCAGAGTTCTGCCTGAGACCAAAACTAGCTCAAGGGCACTGGAAGCAGGCCTGGGATCCCTCCAGCGAGTTATTTTTGGCTCAAGTGCCAGGCTCTTCTGGTTCAGTCTGTAAAATACACTCTAGGAGGAGTAGCTGTGGCAGCCCTTGCCTACCTGGCAGGTGGCAAGGACACGCTGCAGGCTGGTTTACAAAACCAGGCCAGAGCATCCTGCAGGCAGCTGCACTTTCAGCAGCAGCTACGCATGGCACTGCTCTCTCCTCGCCTTCCTGCTCACAATTGCCAGCAAGCCTCAGAAATGGCCTCAAAATTTCCAGCAAGCCTCAGAAATGGCCACACACCACAGAATTTGCCTGCACCCCCTGTTACATGCATGGAATACACCCAAGTAAAAAGGCCAAGAGCAACCAGCTTCTGAGAATAAAGTTTAAACTTTGAAATAAAGCGAGTTACTGCACGGCTTTGCAGCAATGCACACACAGAAGTAACTAACTTGTGATCAAAGGGAAAAGGAAAACCACTGTAAGTTTTTCAAGCTCTGCCCTACATTTCAGTATGTAATTACATTAACACACAATTCCCAGTTTTCCAATTTGTTTGCTGCCACATAGCAAGTCTGAGCACAGGAAATTCTATTTCTTGCAACCCTTTGGAGGAAAACAGAGAAATAATAGCAACAGATTTATTTCCTACCAATCAGTATTTGTTTGCTTGTAACGCAGCCTAAACATCATTAGTGCAAAAGGGTCTTTTTCTATGGACACAGGAAATAATTATTAATTTAGCAGAGCTATTTGAAAGAAACTGCAAAAGGAACATGGGATTATGATATTCTGCCACACAATATGCATTTAAAACGTGGGAAGTTCAGATCTCGGTGGTTTTGCCATCCTGATTACACTGATATCATCCTGTTTCCACTTTAAATGCTCACTAACATTTGGAACAGGTTAATGTTACTCCCAAATGACAACTCCACAGAGCTACAATAGATGTTTCTGTCCCTTTTGCTTCTATTAAATAACAAGTGATAAAAATAGAACAAGTCACTGCACTCCGCCAACAGTTTTGTAGATTTTCCTTTTGCTTTACTGCTTTTTCCTCTTCCTTCTGTTATCTGTCTCAATCTGATTTCCCCCAGCTTGAGGAGTGTTCTGCAGGCATTTGATTGATGAAAATCAAAATTACTGAACCATTCCCCAAACCCAAATAAATAAGTAAACAAACAGAATATTCCTTGGGCTGGCCAGCATTTAATAGCAACACTTGCAGCTGAAAAACCAAGATTGCTGACCTCAATCACTCTCATCTAATTAAAGAAAATGAGCTAGAAAAGCAATTCTACCACAAACCAAATAATGTCCTTGTGTTCTGAAATACCTGTTCTGCTTATTCTACAATAAAATACACGTTCCTTATGTTTACAGTCACAATACCAATTTTAAAACCCCACATTTTTATTCATACCTGAAAAATGTTTAATTTCAAAGCAATTTCTCTATGTGGAATATGTCTATAGACTATATTAGCAGATTTTCAAAACTATCAAAATAAAAACACCCATGTGAAAGCACAGACAAGCCATCAGACACACACATCTCTGCATAATTATAGAGGAATACAGGAACTCTGACTTGAAGCCTAGCAACAGTATCCAAGTATTAGTTAGTCTGCTAATCAACTACCAAAAACTCACACACCAGCTCAATGTGCTTCCTTTTCCTAAGGCAAACAACAAACCAGACAAAAGAATCCTGTCACTCCTAGCTCCAGAGCTGCTGAAGGACAAGATGCACAATAGAAAACAAACCTTGTTCACTTGAAGAAGAACAACCCATGTCATTTAGTCCATCTGAAAATTCATCCCATCACAAAGAACCAAGGCAAAAGAGAGATTTAAAAATAGGTTATCCAAGCCAAAGGATTATCAGCTTGCAACATACTTAATATCTGCATATCTGTATCTAATGAAAGCTTCAAAATTCTTACATATATGATTGGGTTTTGTACCTCCATCCTATGGAAGCCATAGTAAATTCTGTACAGCAAATGCTTCCTAAATCTGCTGTGCTCATTTACTCACAGACAGCTGCAGGCTGGATGAAAACAATCAGGGATTAACTTTTCTATTCATCACATCTTTTAATCCACTACTTTCTCTTAGTTTGCAATAAATACATGCATGAAGTTAAATAAACTATAAATGTGCTATGGCTAGTTAAAAAAGAAAGTTTAAAAGGGACATTTTAAGCAAAAAAAAAAAAAAATTGTTATTTTTAATGGTGTGCAACTGCTGCACATCAGGATTATCTGTAAGGTCTTCCTCAAAGCAGAAAAGAAAATGCAACAATAGTCACTGAGCTGGGATACATTTCTGGGTCCCAAAGTCTTCCAAAATAAGTAATAATTAAAATAAGCTGCTATTATTCCTCAAAAAACTAATTTGGGGGCACGATGAATTGAAATAATCTGGGAAGCTACACTAAGCATTTCATACTGCCTGTAAAACAAGTTTCTAAGTACCTTATGGTAATAGGGTTTCTTGCTTTATGAAAAATACTATTGTAATTTGTTTCAAATAGGATTACTTTTTAAATGATATGGCAATTTTCATTCACTTTTCAGACATCTGCCAAGAAAACAAAAGGGATTCCCTCATAAAATACATAAGTACAAAGAAATCTGGATCTTGTTTTTAATCCTTTGCTGGAATCCTTTTTTCCTGTCCTTGGAATGCTTTCTCCTTTATGTTTGATTCAGCCTTATGGAATGGCATCATCCCAGTCTAGAGTAAGAACTTTCCTGGTAGGAGCAGCCAGGTGGGTTTTATTGGACTGAAGCCACAGGAATCCCTTGCAAGGCTTTTTCTTATTAGGGTGGTTCACATCACCCCATGAGCCATTATTCTCACCTTTTTTGGCACTAAGACAAATATTTTTCTATTTTTCTTCTTTTTCCGGAACAGCTGGAAGTCTTATGATTATTGCAAAGAAGCTTATTTTATATATGCCTAATTTTCACATCTGTCTGGTGCAAGTGCTTTACAATTGAATTAAAAGAGGAAGGAAGAACAATTCCGGTGGGATTTGATCTGTAGGACGAAGATTTAGTGGCTCTGCTATAAATCAGAAAATAGAGTCTGAAATAATTACGAAATGCAAAGAGATTGCAATTATTACATGAACTTAAAAAAATAACAACAAGATTTAATGAACTGATTCAGTATCAAAATTCAGTGTCTAACAAAAATACGCTTTCTGAGAGATGAGTGATGAAACGTCTCGAGAGAGACTTGATAGTATGACTTGTCCTCATCTTCCTGAGGATACTTCCCAAGCTCTTCACTATTCCTTCCCCCTCTGCTGCCTCTAAGGAGGCACATTACTCAAATGATGGATGTTGGAATACATCCAAAACTATAGGAATACAGTGGATAACCAGACAAGCACGAGAAGCAAAAGCCAACTTGCTGAAGCTGAAATGCTGACATCATTCTGCACATTCATCATCACAGCAGCTCTCGGGTTTTCTGCTCAGCATTTGGTTCTTTGATTTACTTCTTTTTTTTTTTTTTCCCCCACTGGGAGACACTCCAAAAATGGACATTTCAACAACTTCATTTTTCATAAGTAATAAAGCTTAAAGGACAAATGTCCAGCTAAATGAAATTAGGTGGGAGGGAATAATGCAATGTAATGTTTACTCTTTAAGGCAAGTCTATTAATTTAAATAGTCATGCTTAATCCACCACCATCTTGCAAAAATTGCAAGTGAATCATGGAAGTACCAATATTTCTGTTTTTCAGTGGCAAAAGTGAAGGCATGAGAAAAATTTGGAGACTATTCCCATAGAAAGTATTTTCTAAGCATTTTCCTAGAAATCACCAAATCATACAAGCCAGCAAAACCAGAAAGCATTACCCATATGTGAATATAAACAACAATAAGATGCTCAGCCTAATAAGAATAAAACGTTCATTTTTAGTTCATGTTTTACAGATTACTAATAAATACAGAAGGATGAAGAATTCTTACATGGAAAGGAACTATCCCACCATCCCAGGAAAAAAACCCTCCCAAGCTCCCTCAGAACTTTGATGCAGAAGTTATGACTTTGGTGCATTTTGTCCTCAGTTTTCTCAGTGCACACTGCAAGAGCTGAAAGTGATGCCAGAACTCACATAACCACAGAACTTTCAGCCTTATCCCTGCAGATCATATGTAACCAGGAAGAGAAAGGGAAAGCAGTCCTTAATCCACATCCTTAGTTTTATATTTCATCTGAGCTGGCCTAATTTCCCATATAAATGAACCACTATCAAGTCAGAGGTTTGCCTCACTGAGTTAAATCAGTGCAGGCGACTACACAGAGCCTCCTGCTGCAAAAGAAATGCCTTTTTTTGTTCAACCTCAGGATGTTTCTGTGGAATTTTAATTCACTCAAATTAAAGCATTTTAACTCATTTTTATCAAACTGCATCAGGCATCACGTGTATCAATCTGGTTTTTATTTTAATAGCAAATCTCTCTACGCAAAAAGATCTTGAAAGAGCCTTCAGGTTTTTTGTCAGGGGCCCTTAAGGCCTGTCACTACCCTTAATCCCATCAAACTCAGTGAGAGGGAATGCTTTCATGGATATAGGGAGTTGCCTTCTGCCATATATTCATTTAATTATAGAGAAGCATCTTTCTCCTTTTTCATCTTCTGATCAATTATTTCTATTTCAGAGTTCATTTAGGTGAGGCCAAAACAACCTGCAAGAGCTTCCAGGTTAATGGATATATATTTAGTCTATTACAAACTGACTGACTTATACTTAGCACCTACCAGTTATCACATTTTCCTTTTCAGAGGATATTTTTGAAAACATTTCAGCTTTTTCTGCATCTTCATTTTTTTACAAGAGTTACTTTTCAAACCTCCCTGAAATGTCACCAGCCCTGTAGCTGTATCTCACATAGAATCAGTTTTAACATCTTTGCAAAATCCTGGCACAGACAAGCAAAACTTATTTTCAGAGTCTGTAAATATTTTGCTTACCAATATCAGCTTCCCTGTGATTCTTGATATATTCAGCAAGCTCAAAATTCCCCGCTATTATAGCCACCTGAAGGATTGTAAAACAGGCACAGTTAATACACTGTCATCACTTACTAAGGAGGCAAACATGTTACATTACTGACAAACATCAGGCAAACATATTTTCATTTCACAAAGTGAAGTAGATCTATTACTTTCATTGTGCAACACGTATCTGAAACACCAGCAAGAAATGATATCTTAATCTGTTTGTGAGAGCACTGCCAGTCCTCCAGCTGCCCATTTCCCAGGAATGCTGTGATGGTGGGAATCTCAGGAGGCTCCTGGAAGAGCTGCTGCCTTTCATGTGGTGGCAGTCCAAGGCTGCAGTGAACATTAAGCACAGCATCCCCAAAGCTCTGGGGGCTGTGCGGGTGTGTGGGGAATGCTGCAGGAGAGACACTGAAGATATTATCTCCCTTCAATTGCTCCTGCCTCGCTGCTTACCTGAGCAATAAGAACAGGAGCTGAAATGCAAAGTACATGAGAGAACCAGGACCAAGAACTGCCAGTATTCAGGCACCACAAGGCACCAAAAAATAGACTGAAAGAGAGAGACTGGTAATGTGCATGCATATGTATAGAGCTTAAAATGTCTAAATGCATTGAGTTCTAAAATAATAATTGCCTTCTTTGTTTCGTTTATTTCTGAATTTTCATCTAAATGGACTTAAAAAGAAAAGCCTCTCCTATGGGTGTGAGGGAAGCAATTCAGTTATGCCATTGCTGACTCCTCCCTTTTTCTTCTCCTCTTTTGGCCCTGAATATCAAGGAATTGTCTTTTCTGGCCCCATTCTGCAGCTCTGACAGATCCTGTTCTCTAATGGCACCGTGGCTTTCCTCATGTATGCACAAGGCATGAGCTGGGCTCACCTTTCTCATAGAAACTTCTGCATCTACAGGGTACAGGTTAAAAAAACTATTTTAAAAATCTTGCTTTAGGACTCTCTTGCATATAGCACTACTGTCAGACATGAGAAATAACTGAAAACTCAAGGAAATTTCTGAACTGATGACCAAGGAAGATTATTTGCTGGTTTGTGCCTCTCCACAAATGAAGAATGATGCAAAGGAAAACTTAAATGCTGAAATAGTCTTAGGGAGTGTCTGAGGTACAGTTAATATCAGTAATAACTTGGAATGTAACAAGCATTTCTGCACTCAGCACAGGAAATTGAATGGACAATTTTATTTATCAGTAACCAAACCAAACTAATATGGAAATCCCTGAAACTGAAGACTTTACACACAAGCTTGTGGCTGCCCCTGGATCCCTGGAAGTGTCCAAGGCCAGGCTGGATGGGGCCTGGAGCAACCTGGGTTAGTGGAAGTGTCCCTGCCCATGGCAGGGGGTGGCACTGGGTGATTTTAAGGTCCCTCCAACCCAAACCATTCTGGGATTCTGTGATCAGGGAGGTCGGACAGGCAGGTTGGTGCACTGACACCTCATCACCATCTGAAACCATCCATCTGAAATTACTATTTTAACCACTAGTAAGCCAACCTTTATTCCAGAGAGAAACAGCTTCTCAGCATGGATAACACATCGGAATCCGGCCCTCAGCCTCCTCTGTGCAGCCCTGAAGTGCAGCTCATGGTTCTCCCTGGCAGACAGCACTAGGAAAGCAACAGCAGAGCTGTACAAACCCTCTCTCTTTAACTTCCCATTCTGCAGCCTGGCTGGCTCCAGGTTCATAACAGCAACATTTGTGTGCAGCTCTGAGGTTTTCTCTACATTGTAAGGCAGTGATAACAATACTTCTCTCTGATATTACCCCTAACCAGCAGCAAAATTGCGACAGGGGGGAATTCAGCAGTGACAGGCAGCTTGCTAGACAGCAGCCATGGTACTCAAATGAAAGAATTTTTGATACTGAGCAGATTTTAAACCTCAAGTATAAACATGCTCTTCAAGTGATAAACACATTTTATTACTCGGAAAAAAAAATATATTTCCAGATAACTAAGAGACAGCTTGACAGGGAATTGTTCCTGTATTTGCTTCTGAACCAAGCAGTAGATTCAGCAAGCTCAAGGAACCATTTTTCTCAATTTAATTCACTTCAATGCGCTAAAAACAGTATGTAAAATCCTTACAGCAAAATGAAGGAAAGATATGCTAAGATCTAAAGAAAGCAAGGAAAAGTTAAGAAGTACAAATATTTCTTGGCATAGCATCAATGCACTTCACTTGAATTTGATGGGTAAAATGTGTGGGAGAAAGTGAAGTCAGAGCAAAAAGCAGAAAGACACAAAATTATATTCATTCAATTTGTACAGCTGCAAACCACAAAGCATGGCAACCTCAGCCCCTCTTCCATCCAAATGCATCTTAAATGAAAGTTACAGTGACTTCACATGGAAATATAAATGGGAATGCATTAGGACAAGTGAATGGTCTTCACAAGATCCAGAGCTTGAACCAAATGAAGGTGGTGTAAAGTCTGTCCTTGATCAAGTACCTAAATCAGATACTAACTGTAGTTCTATATTTGTACTAAATTTCTTTGTACTTTAGAAAAAAATAGTAATGTAGTGTCTTGGCAGAAAATACTAGAGTTTGAGTCTCTCCATGCTTCATAATTTACATGGTTTTAAATAGCCATAGTTTGCTTTTCAAGATGTTCTGTAGACAAGTGCTAGATTTAAAATTAAGAGGTTATGGCAGGAAAGAAGGTTTTGTTTGAGGTTTCTTTTGATCACAAGACATCTCCTCTTGGCAGTGAAAAAGTAGCACAGCCAGCAAAACTACAACAGAAGTTTGCCTCCAATTCCAGTAGGAACTGGATTCCAGTCATCAGAATGCATCACGTGTGTGTTTGCAGACATGAAATATGGCCATGAAAGGCTGGAGGTAGCACTTTACAACTAGAGGCTATCTACAGACTCTGTTATGCTGAAGCTTCAAAAATTGCAGCTTTTCTAAAACTGCATATGCAGCAGTCTTGCCATAATTCAGGTTCTTTCATTCCTGCAGCAAATGTCCTTTCATGTCGTCCTTTTGACATTTATCTTACATCAAAAGTCTGTGTGTCCTCAGTCACACTATTCTGCAAACCTGATAAAACCTGGTTGTGCATCTTGTACAAAATAAAAACATCACTCGCACACAATTTCCACTAAAACCTGCTTTGTGTTTTGCCCTGTTTTTAAAGGGTGTCTTTACTTTGCATTCACAATCAGAAAGAGTTCACCTGCAGGATCCCAGCACGGTGTCTATCAAAGCCCAGCAGAAAAGCCTGACTCAGTAATTCAGTGCTTTTAAACCCAAACCTGGATCTTTGTCTGCTGCAGACATTTGGTTGGGATCCCTGCCACATTCTACTGTACAGAGAGTAGAAATTATCTTGTTGGCTTTTTTTTTTTAATCAGCATTAGAGGCAATTTTATATGAATGACAGTAACCAAAGTGAATCACTTATCAGCTCTCTCCCAAGCTTAATTGACCCCACTAAGGCTGCTAACATGGACACCTAATTATTACCAAATTACCTTTGATAACACACACGTCTGGCCTGGGTAAGTCTGCCACAGGGAAGCGAGCAGAGACTAAAGCTAAGCAGGAAGATGGATCTTAGTAGGAGGCAACTCATAAAATAAAAAGAGAGGATAAAACCATGCAGCTGGACAGTGGTACCTCCTCCTATTCCCACCATGATCTGTCTCCAGCGTGACAAAACTTAATGGAGTGCCCAAAACAGGTCACAGCTGGGACACGCTGCAGGCTGTGAAGCACAAAGCCACGGGGTGGACAATTCCCTGGGCAAGGCACTGGAGCAGAGCCAGGAGCTGTCACTCAGGGCGTGCAACAGGCAGCATGACCAGAAAGTTTGTGTTTACACAGGTATTTCCTCTGCCTCGGGAGAGGCAGAGCTGTCACAGTCAGCCCAGTGTCTCACTCGCTGTCTCACAGACAGATGTTTCTTTCAAATGATGCAACTGGTTCCAGGCCCTCTCTGTTTGCCACGGCAGGCAATGCCAGATGCTCTGCTGCCAAGTCTAGGGAAGAAGCGAAGGAGTTTCATCCACACTTGGCGAGTTGCTACGGGTGGTAACCAAGGGACAGCTCAGCTGAGTGGAAACCTGGATGAATGAAGCAGCTGCAAGGCAGGGACTGGGAGGGAGCAGGCAGGAGGTGGGAGCATCCCAGAACTCCTGCTCCAGCACTGGGCAAGGAATAGCACCCTCAACACTGGCACCTTCCCAAGTGGCTCTCTTTCTCCTGACAGATCATTCTCACCCCTGGCTTTCTGATATTCACAGTCAGAAACGTTCCCTCTGGATAAAGGCATTGTCTAACCTGCCTTTCAGGAGTCAATTCAGAAATTAAACATTTGAGGCATCAGGTTAGTTCTGCTTTTCCTGAATCTTATTCCTCAAAGAAACTTCGTTTAAATAATGGCAAATAAAACTCCTTTGTGTGAACAGTGAAACTGGCCAGATGTCCTGCTACAGGTTTCAGTGTGACAGAGTTGCACAGTGTCTTCAGACTCTGCATCAGACTAAGTAGCACTGATTCACCACCATCTCTCTGTTTAGCCCCACAAATGCAGTCCTAAAGATATCAATTTACTTACATTCAAGTATTTACTTTTTTTTTTTTTTTTGATGGAGATTAATGCAGTGTTTTGTTCCTGGCACTAACCTTTCACAAGGGATTTTTTTCTGCCCTTGAAATGTATCACAGGTAGAGATTATATTAAATTAGAGCCTGATTCTGTAGCCTGTTAACAAATACAATTTTAGAGCTTTATGGGCTAGTCTCTGAAAGGCAAACATCCAGGCTAAATTACACTACCACTCATGGGAACAAACTGCTCCACCCAAGGAGAAACAACAAAAAAAAGACAGGAATTGAAGCTGTCCCCTCATGAATTAAGAGGACGAACTTTGACAAACTTTCTGTGTGGGCTGAGAAAGCCTCTTAGTCCATTTATGTTCCACTCAGTCCAGGCTCCTGCGTTCTGCTGTGCATGCTTACATTTGAGAGACCCAAAGCTCTGAAATGCAGAGCATTGGGAGGGAGCAGAGGGAGCTGCAGGGCTGTAGCTGCCATTCACAGTGAGCACACTGAACATCACCACTCCCCACCTGCTTTTTCTCCCCCTGCTCTTCTCTTCCAGACAATTTCCCTTGCCTGAGGAAAGTGCATTTCATTATTGTTTCCTTCAGGGCTGAGGTTTCACCTTTCCCTTGTCTCTGCCAGCCAGCAGTGCTTATTGAATGATGGCTTTTCCAGAAAGCTTGGACTGGCAGTAAGTTCAGGTATGGCGCTGTACATCAAAGGAGGTCACTCCAGCCCAGCACAAAGTGTGAATTACATCAGTGCAAATGCAGGTGGACACACAGGGTACTCTGAGGTAAATCTTCCCCATATGTTCCCATCTTCAGTGGGAACTACAAGAAAGAGGTCACACAACCCTGTGAATGAGACTGTAACAATTAGACTCCAGAAACTGCCTTCCACTTAAACCACAGACTCAAAAAATCATGAATTGTTTCTCATTCCACCCAGGACTATATTATTTTAAGAATGAAAAAACACCACTCAAGCAGTCACAGCCATCACACAACAGGATTCACTATCAGCAGAGGCACGTGAGAAATTAACACAAGGGAATTTAGAAGGAAAGGTTGGGATTACTTCCTTAATTACATGATTTCCAGAAACGCTCTCCCACATATCATAATTAGGATGTGTTTGCTTAGTATTAAAAACATACAGCCACATTGCAATAACCACAGCTTTTGGAGACTGACACCTCTTTAATCTGATACAAAAATCTAATGGTGTTTACTGTGGGGCAACAAAAAGGAAACGTAGCTAAACTCTGACGTATTTATTTTCTACTGTGTCCTCTGGAAAGAAAAGCTCTCCCTAAAGCAACAAAGAGGTATTTGGAGCCTAAAGCCACTTTGAATTTAGTCCCAGCACACCGTCAAGCCCACAGCAGCCATCCCCAAGGATATCAGGAAGTTAAATCTAGGTTGTTAAGTGCCAAGACCCTGCTCCCATGTGTGCCCGTGTAGGACACGGCAGCGGGAGGCTCCATCCCCACTAAACGGTGACACAAAATCACCCAGCACGCTCAGCAGACTCAAACAAATCCCATCCTAAACGGATCTGCATCAGCTGCTCTCATGTGGCATGTGGATTTTATAACTCCCCTCAGCGGGACAGATGGAGTTCAGTTTGGAAAAGCAGGAAGCAATCTGTGTTCCGAATTTCTTTTCCATAGGTGTGGGATGGAAATGCATCGATCACCCGCTGTCGGTTTCTTACACAATTCCAGTGAGCTTGCACTTGACGGGATGTTTATTGACTCCAATTGCACCACAAGGTACCTGGAACTCGGCTTCCTTAGGAAATGCATTCTCTTACAATAATGCCTGAGCAAAACGTGACAATGTGGCAAACATTGCTCTGAGCTTAAAGCACAATGCAGACCTCAGGTGTTTGCCACCAGAACGTTAAGAATTCCAAATGGGTCTCTCTCTGAACCAGCTGGAAAACCCTACACCATTACCACAGCCATGTAGTCTAAGACAGAACTGCTGGACAATCATGAATTCCTTATTTCACTTTGCAAAAATCCAAGGGCAAAGTTTCACCCCACGTTTTGTAGTTGCATAGATTGCAGTTGATTTTTGACTTTGAGGCTACGACAAAAATAAAAGTAGCGGAAGCTTCTTGGTTCACCTCATTCAAAAATAAAACCAAATGCTTGATTAATATTCTATTAATATCACTAATTCCCTGTCTTTATCTAACAGTGCTGCTGAATACATAGAATATGGATGACATAAGCCATGACCTCAAGGAGATACATATGCTTGCATTATGGAGACACACATTTACACTCCAAGACTTCGTTAAAAAATAATAACTTCTGAAGTGGAGATGTAATACTTCTAATTAGAAATATGTCAGAAGCAAATCACTTCTTTAAGAAGTTTCTAGTTGTGCAATATTTTGTACATTTAAAAAAACAATAATGTTTTTGTTGAAAATAGATCAGAACTGAAAGGTTTTGTTTTATAAAATAAAATTGGTTTTTTCCATTTGAAGTTTTCTTTCAGGTACAACATTTTCAAGTTTTGGCAAAACTCACTGAAATAATATATGATAGAATAAAGAAAAGGAGTAAAATTTAATTTATTTTCTTTAAGTAATAGCCAGCAAAGGTTTATATTAATTGCAAAAATAACCCACATTTTCTACCAGGACAATAAAATGCTGACAATTTTCCTAAATTACTCTATAGTAATGTTATGAAGAAATACAAGTAAAAAAATCATACTCAGCATTTTCCTGCATGCTTCTTTCCTGGACAGAAGAGAACTCTTAACATTTTTAATTATATAAATGTAATACCAGCTCAATATTATGCATTTTCAAAGGAACTAACTGTGTACACTAATATATCTGATGTCCAGTAGATGGCAAAATATCAGCAACCACCACCTTTAATCTTGGCACTTGATTCATTTAAACCCCAAAGTAATTTTTTTCCTTTTGTTTCCAATATCCACTTTCTATTTCACTGGAGAGCAGGATTAGCTTTACCTTTTGGATGTTTTCTGTCTATTATCTGCTTGAAAGCCAATTTCATCTTCGTCAGGTCTCGATACAACAAAGCACAATAATGTTACTATCCTTTAAATAGTCCTTTGAAGACAGTTTCTTCACCACTGAATTTTTTTTTTCCTCCAAGAGCATGCTGCTGCTACTGCTCCCAAATTTGCCAGCACATGTTAGCATACTGTGTACTAAAATCTCTTAGCAACAATATCTTAGTGTCTAACATTTCCCTTCTTCCAACTATGATTCACGGAGCCATCTGTAGTCAGATATTGACATGCAGCATCCTAAAATAGGCACCTTACATTTGCTCAACAACTAGTTTTAGCATCTGAAAATATAAATTATGGGGAGAGGACCAATATTTCTTTGAGGCTCCTCAGCGTTCCCCGGATCGTTTCAGCACTGTTTAAACAAAAGCTCGCCACGAGCGCTTTGCCTCGGGATTGAGGGCACGGTATTCCCACTTTTCCAACTGGCAGCTCCGCTTACGTAACCCTCCGAGCAATCCCAGGCTTCCCTGGTGAGGACCACCTCACATTGCTACTCAGGCTATTTTTAATAGTAATCAAAGACTAGCTTTCCAAGCTCCAAGATCCCAGCGTTCTTCACACCCTTGGAAGCCTCAGGCTCATGGGAAGCGTCCCACAATAGGTGGGACAAGGTCAGTGTCCCATCTGGATGAAGACGCAGGGACTTCTGCTGTAGGAAATGCAACCATATCCCCCACTCTGGAAGACAATTTACAACCACAGCCTCCCAAGCACTGCTTTTGCCTCCCAAAACTCTTACGAAGCTTGCCCTCAGAAAACACAGCATCTTCTTTTCAGCTGCAGCAGATTAACTCTTAGCAGCAAAGACTGCACAACCCAAGTTTTTCGTGGCAATGCAGAGTGCAATTCTGTACAACTTAAAAGAACAGTGCTGTACTAAAAATGTTAATTAAACAGGAACAGGAAATGTTAATTAAAAATAATCATATTCAGCAGAATACATTACATAGGAAGAGTTGATAGAATGGCTTTGGAACTGTCTCAAGTGTGAGGAACACACTTCCACCCCAGTGAAATCAGGAGGATTTCATCCACTTCAAAGGAACTGGGATTTTACCCTAAATACTTTTCAGCGATTAATATTTTAAAAACAAGCCAAGACACAACACCGTGCAGCCAAATACAGCTGGACTTCATCAAAAAAAGTACTGTGCTGGCACATTTTCCTTGCTAAAATGCTAGGCTTGCTTGCAAGAGATTTTACAGCCCCCATGGGTCTTCTGGAATACACTCAGTAGTCGTGAAGCTGTGCCAGGGCTGAGTGAATTCCAGTCAGAATTAGGGGAAGGCAAGCACTCTGAATGGCCTCTTTTCCGTCTCTTCTAGGTCCTGCAGCGCTGTCTTAGCAGGACTGGACAACACCTGAAATGTCTGCAGGCACCTTTGTTCATTTTCCAGTCTTCCTTACTAAGCTTTAAAAGGCAGAACCTGTGTTTTATTCTCCACTGTCCTTTCACGAACACACACAACTGCGTTCTTAAAATTTAACCACTCTTATTCAGGAATTAGCCATGACTGAATACCTCCTGATTAAACTAAGCCTGCGTGGACACCAAGATAAAAAATGTAAGACCTTTCCTCACAACATGGGAGCAAATCACTTCTAAATCATCTCGCTGCCTCGGCTTTGAAATGCAAACTTAACTCCTAGGACAAAAGGAGTCGTTGTTATGCAAGAACCAGCTTGACAGGAAGTGTTGAACTGAATACACCAGCAAGTCGAGCAGAGTTACAAGGAAACATGTCAGGAAGCCTAAAAAGGAACACGCAGGCAAATCCATCCCAGGCACAACTTCGCTGCTTCACGACGTTCTTTTATTCCCTCCTCTTTCCTGCGAGCAGAAGTAACTCAGATTTTTAAGTTATCCTACTTTGTACAGGCTGTATTGAGCCTCCTCCGTGGTCACTGCATTTATTGGGAAATTTTATGTTTCTATCTATTTTAAAAGTAGAGTGTGATACACATCAGCATTGTTTGTCAATCAAATCTTAAATAATCAGTGTGAGTTTTCCAGCAACCCCCACTAGGGCATTTAACTACAGACATCCGCTAGAATAAACAATGTATATTGTACTGACAATTGTGTAACCTATGGAGCAGTATGCATGCTTACAGCAAGAGGGCATTGGAAGGTCACTGAGGAAAAGTCATTATCTTCATCCCCAAGACCACCAGAAGGCAGAAAAGACCCCCCTAGCAACACCGTGGCGCAGAAGCAGAGCACACCAGGAAAAGCACGTCAGCCGGAAACCAAAAGAAGATAAGAACACGGAGGGGACAGAGAAGGGGGCGAGCTGCTTTTGAGGGAAGAGAGTTCCCACAGCTCCCCAGCGCTGGTTTGCCTGTATATCGCTTGCTTAATAAATCTTTTTATTCACCATAATTGGCTTTAAGCGACTTTTGTCGATAACATAGAGGAAAAAACCTTCCATCTTCTTCCTGCTTCTCTGCTGAAATGCCACCCAGCAAGTTCTCCTCAAGCAAGATGCACTTCTCTACACTCGTGTTTTAATAATTAAAATGAAGAAGAAAAAGCCAAGTGTGACACACACACACATTTACAATTACAGACTCATTCCTCAGGAAAATCTAGCTCAAGCTGGAAAGAGCCATCAAAAGCCAGTTATTACATAATCCTTATTACTGCTACATGGGCGAGCAGCGGTTCCAAAGGAGTATTTACTAAAAGCAGATAAAGCCAGGTTGCAGCATCAGATCAATGAGATACGACACAGCCAGCAACAAAACTGACTTCATTTTCTTCGTCCCCTCCAATAATATGCTAAATCAAAAAGCCATGAAATGCAATCTTCTCCAGCTGAACTCTCCTAGAAAAAGGCTGAGAACGTGTGCTATTTGCTAGGTTTTGTTTGCCTTGGCACTACAGGAAACGTTGGGGTGTGCAGAGAATTCAGCTCAAGGGTTTACGGGTCTGTGCTGCCGCAGGGTGAAAGCTTCCACCTCTCCAGGCAGCCTTACCTCATGGAAAAGCCAAAACCCACCACATTAGCAGCTTCTTCCCCAAAACACTTTCAGAAAAAATGTCTTCCTACTCACAGCAGACAGACACTTCCCACTATTTCACAGCAGAAACTTTCGGGAATTCAGTTTTGCAAACACTTAATAATATAGTGTTGCTTCAACTGCTAAAGCAAATGGCTGGAAATCCTTTTGGAATGCCCTTAGGATAAAATGCATTGGGTGAATAAGACACTGTGATTATTTTACCTAATACATTTGGTGGCTCCATTCCAAACTCTGTGGGTTAACTACAATAAAACCTTTGGAAACAGCAGTCTAGCAATAGTCAATGCCAACACATACTCCAATGGAGATGGGATTGCCAACTGCATGCCAGGAAAGCTCCCTCCAAATGGCAGTGGAAGAAGTTGCTAAGTCTGTCCTACAGGCACAGATCCTACATTTTTATAAGGAGCAAGAGCTTGGGTATTGCCAGAAGATAATGCTGAGTAGCCTGTTTAGAAATGCAAAAGTGAGGGATGATGCCACCACAGCACCCAACCATCATAACTCCAGTCATGAACCCATTCCTGCAGGCCTGGAGTGCCCATGAGTCCCCCTCACAGGATATTTTATCTCACAGACAAACTGAATGGTGTTAACAGCTCTAAACAACTTGGTTCAAATTAGGATTTTGCAAATCTCCACTGCCTCTTGTAGCTTCACCCACGACAACTAATTGTGCCTAAATCACACACAAGCCTTTCTTACTTTGAGGCAAGAGCTGGTGGTGGCCCTTACAATTTACTTTGCTTAATTTGTTCCCTTTTATAATTTCTGAGCCCTTTTTCTGGTGGAAAAACAGATTGGCTCCTAACAACCTGAGAGACTCCACTTTTCCCTGAGAAATTGAACAGCCTGTGGGAACACTGGAGACATCTCAGCTGGAGACCCCTGTCTGAGCAGGGAGAGAAAGGGGAAAAGGGGAAAAAAGGGGTCTTGGATCATCTGCATGGAACACAACACAACAGATGGTCACATGGAGACTCCTCCATAAGTTTGCTTTCAGGGAAAAAAAAAAAAAAGACACATTCTGCAGTTAAGTATTTTTAGCATCTCCAAGCGTGGCAATATTTTGCCTTTCTCAATAAAAGGTATTCACATAATTTAATTCTTTTATGCTTTACTGCAGTACTTCCATTTGGCTGCTTTTCTGAAAAATGACAGGGTTAAAACAAAGGTCAGGAGCGACCAGCCAGCACTAAGAAAACCACCCCTGAGTCAGGAGGAACTGATTTCATTCCATTCTGTATCCATATGTATTTTTCTGCTCCTGCATTTCTCAATATACTCAGGAATATTTCGTTGGTCACCACTTTCCCCAATATCAATTGCCCTCTGTTTAGTTGCTCCCTTTCCTTTTAATTATTATTATTTTAATTTAAAGTATGTATTTTCAAGAAATTGTGCTGAATATATATAGCCTTGGTGTTCTGTATATACATATATACAGACTCACATCCATTTTCGATTTTTAAAAGAAAAATCCATAGTTTGTTCTGGAATGGTCACTTGTGTAAATGAAAAAAAAAGAAGTATGAATAAGTTCCATTATTTGACTCAAATCAGGAGAAAAGCTGGAAAAAGCTTGAAGTCTGACTAAGGACAGAACACATCATGAGTTCATAGCTGTATTTTTTGCCAACAATACCCAATATTCAGTGATTCATTCTTCACACAGGTGCTTCAGGAAAGGAATTAGGATGGAAATAAATATATGGAAAAAGCAAAGTGTTTCTGTAATTCACATGCTCCGTGAACACAATGGTTCCATATTTTAACATCATGGCAGAAGGCATTACTTTATATTTGTGAAGATGCCTTTTTGAGGCACCTGATAGAGATCTGGGGTTTAAAATTAGCTTTCATACCCCTTCCAAACAAAAAGAAAAAAAGAAAAAATAGACAAAAAAAATCCTGAGAAGAACTTCTTGTCCTTTGCCTGTAAATTTCATGCAAAAGAGGGAAATTAAAAATTCCAATAGCCTAAACCTAAACTGGGCTTTGGGAAGCTGTTCTAGTGAGGTGCTGGATATGCCCAGTTATGTCTGTGTTCCCCCCAGTCAGCTCAGGTTCCAAATCCATGGGTTTAGTTCCTACTCCTGGTTTTGGAGCCCCTGTATTTGAGTCAGTCTGGAAACCAGTTCCCACTGCCAGGTTGTTAACGTCGAGATCACCACACAGGGCAATTAAAGAAAATAAAACCAAGCACCACAACATAGCACAACGGGGGAGAGGGGACAAGGAGGGGTGGGTCAGCAGAGCTTTTCAGTGTGAGCAAAACAACACATGTTTTCCCTCATCCAGACTCCAAAGAGCTGAATCATTTTGTTTTTCTGAACAACAGAGATGCCAGACATGGAAAATTTCAGTTCAAATTATTCAAATCTGGCAAAAAAAAAAAAAAAGTGAGCAATTGAAAATAGAGGCAGGGCCAACACACTGAAAGGAGCAATTCTACCTGCAGTGGACCTGGAAGATTGCTGCCCCTCCTGCAATCCATGCAATGTAGGCACCTTGATTATCCAGGCTGGTTTGGGACAGCAAAGGCCAATCATAAGGAAGATCTGAGACACAAACCATTCCCAGGTACAACTCTCCCATTAAAAGGTGACACAAAATGCCACCTCAGAATAGTTGTTCTATATATTCAAACACATTTGTTCTAAAAACTGTAATTATTAGCACTATTAGCTAAAATAGTGCTTTATTGCCCATTTGAATTATTCATATGGAGCTGCTGATCACTAAGAGAGAAAGGAAAGACAGGATGAACAAGGTGTATGTGCATTTTAACTTACACTTCACTTCAACAGCTTGTAAACACTGCAAAACTCAGATTCCTGAGCTATTGGATTAATATTTGCTAGATAGGCAATGAATTATTTTACATTAACCTAGAAGCATGAGAAATGTGTGGAAAACTAAGTAGCTGTGGGAAGTGATGGGATACCACAGCTTTTCTGAAAGGATATTTCTGGAGGTTTTACTAATAAAATAAAAACTACTAATAAAATAGTATGTAAGGTACTTAGATGGCCCAGCCAAGATGGGCTGGAGAAGTGATTAATAAACATAACTGGCAATATAATATAATGACATGGCACAAGTTTCATCTCACCTTGAATGGCTAAAAATAAAATACAGGAAAATTTCTGCTGACCCCATGTTCTGCAGACTTTCAGCAATGTGTGACATCAGCTGTACCCAACACTGCACCCCAGGAATGGGTCAGGATGAAACACATCCCTGCAAAGGCAGCTAAGACAGGGTTAGATGCTCCACTGGGAAATACAGCCAAGCTTTTTTGTGTCCTCAACAGCTGGCAATGCCATTCCAACAGCAACTCTGCTGGACACTGAAAAGGCAAAAAGAACACCCAGATCTCAGGTGTGCACAGTGTGGGACCCCTGAATGAAGTGGCACAGAACTCAGCCCAGATGAGTTTTCCTTCCCAGAATCTGGTATATCCATGCCTGCCTCGACAAGCACTGTGATTTGGTAAGAAGTGAGCACGTGCACACTTATTTTTTTGGTGGCAAAACTGCACCATATTCATTTTACACCAATGCCTGACACAAACTCTGCCACTCCTTTTCATTGAAAGACACAAAGCCTTGGCAGGCCTTGACAGCAGCACACAAATTTCTCCACGTCTGGATCCTGCTGTTTTTACAGAATAGCACAACTTTCATATAATCAGTTTTCTGAGCAGCAACTCCAAAGAATCATCCTTTTAGGTTGCTGAGAAAGAGACCTAATGGAGGTGACTCAAAGGAATAGATGCTGCAGCTACAACTGCTCTCACTATGTACATAGGAGATGCCTCGATGTTCCTGCCTGCTGATTACATGAGCAAACATTTTTAGTATGCAAAATCCTATTAACTCAAGGGGATTCTGCATAATTTTATAACAGCTCCACTTGTGGTGTTTGATCGACTGGGTCAGCAACAGACAGATGGCAAAGAATTAATTCTAAGGCTGCTTTACTGCAGTGCTGGCGTCGGGGTTTCCTCTGCTCACTCCACTCATTAAAAATGGAACTTTTCCTACATTCCTTACACATTTTTGTTCTAAGAGAAAGAACAAGAAGGTTGGAGCAGTCAGCACAAAGAGGAAGACAAATGGAAACTCTTGTGTGTGACATTTACCTTCCCTCACAAAAATCACAAACCAAAAAGGAAAGGTAACCTCAAAGACATCAAGTAACAAAATAATCTGATCCAGGAGATTACCCTGGAACACATCCCTCCAATAATTAGGGTTTTCTCTTGCTCCATTTTTTGATCACTTGATAATTCTGAGGTGCAGAGATAAGTATTAGCCAGTACTTAGTGAATTTGTGCTTAGCATGTATTTAGGTGGCAAATTATTAGCAGTCTGAAAATGGTGCCTAAAATTAAATTATTAATGCACCGTTTCCCCAATTTGGGGAAAATGGTCCCAAAAGTAAACAATGATCTGGCTGGGATTTGCAAGCAGAACTCTTAAGCTCTTGAGATGCACAATTTAGGCCCAGAAAACCTTCAAAATACGGAGGGAATTAAACTGATAGAGAAATATTTGGCTGAGGTTTTTTCGGAAGCCCTGTAACTTCACGTAAACTTGAAGGAGTTAACTCAGAGACCCACATGGACACAGCTAAAATTCCAACAGTTTCACTTGTCAAAGCATTCTTCCTTGAATCCTCTGCCAGCATTATCCAAAGGGGGTCAGGGAGGTAATGGGGAAGACACACCAAGGAAAGAGAAATCAGGATTTCTTGTAGTTGCAAAACTCCTTGGTTTGGGGAAACTGCCCCCTCCTGTTTCACCACAGGACAATGCCTCGTAATGGCACTGTGCCACCATTCTTCCACAAGCACTGATCTTTGTCACTTGAAAAAAATTCTTCTGGTTTGTTTTGGGGTTTTTTAAAAAATATGACAGTTTCCATCCTTATTTCTCACATGTCACTTGGCATTAGGAATGCTTCTCTGACATCCAGGCTAATTAAGCCTGCTTTAGAAATAAGGGCTTGAGGTTGTCAGCCATACCAGATAACCCTTTGGACAAACAATTCTCTTCCATTTGGATTTTTAATTAAGCTTACTGGAAGTGCTTTAATATCAGAAAATGGGGGGAAAGGTCTAGGAAATTCTGACTAATCCAAAGAAAGACTTCCATTTTCTTTTGGAGATAACAGATGACAGTTTCAACCTCTAACGCTGACGGTGCATTAAGCCAATCCCATCTCTGAAACCTAGCCCAGCCCTTTGGCCTCACATCCAAGGAAGGAAGAGCTGCTTTTTGGCTAAATCAAGAGGAGCCAAGCAAACCAAAGTGCCCAGACACTCCCTGGATCACTCTTACATGGGTCTTGGATCTGTCTTACATGGGACTGGAGATCAGAGCAAGGCACATCTGATTGTAGAACACCAGGGATTTCATCTTTTGTCAGCAACAGCTCACAGAATTCTCCAACTCATTAGCAGTGTCACCAGGTCAGCTAAGACAGTGTTTTTGTCTCATTCCTAATTATTCCAGGACATCCTCACTTAATGAATTAGATATTTTCACTCATTCCACACCTGTGTTCAGCCTCGTGCAGCGTGACTTCTCCCCAAACCCAAATTCAGATTTTCTTCCTCATATCTCGGGGGAAGAGGTATCTCCTTTTTACCTGAAATGGAGACTGGCTGTTGTAATTCTTGATCTCCTTGTTGGCTCCCCGGAACAGCAGCACCCTTGCACAGCTCTCCTGAAAAATGATGGAAAAGGAAACTTGTTCATAAGGATCCTTAGGCACTAAAGAGGCTGTGACTGCTGAGAGGTTATGAGGTGTTTGGTCTATATTTTCATGATTAAAAAATAAACTAAATAAATGATCTGAGAATTTAAATTGTTAAAAACAACATTTTTAAAATGACAGAGCTTCAGGTGCTTTGCAGTGTATTAGAAACAATATGCAATTGTTAAAAAACCATGCAGGAATGCAAGAAGTAAATACCTGATTAAATTTTTAAGAAACTGTACTGACAAAATTCCATACTTGACAAATCAGAGTTTGCAGAAATTTGACTCCCATATGGGGGTTTTCCCTATTTTGTAGGAAAAACAGTACTGTTCACAGTACTGGGATGAATTATATCCTTCCTCCCTGCTAAAAATTAAACAAAGCCGTTTGACCACTTACTTTGTTGGGGATTTTTTTTCAACCTATCCTCAGTATTAAATATATTAATTTTTTAATACACATGAAATTATTTGATCTGTCTATACACACTGCACTGACCAGCCTTATTGTCTCTCTTTTCCCCTTAAAAAATGCTAGCAGTTACAGCACAGAGAGGAAAATTTGGCTTCAGACACTCCAAACCAAGAAAATCTGCACAGGAAATCCCTTAAAAACAATTTATTTTGACCAATACAGTGCACTGCTTAAATCACTACTCTCCATGGCTGTTAAATATGACTGACCACAATCTGGTACAAATTCTCAGAGGTTCTGAGTGAATTCTCAGAATTTTTGATGATTCCTGTATGGACTCTGTTTCCCACCTGTCATCTTCAATGTTCACCTTAGGGTCTTATGCAAACCAATTCACATTTCAAAAGGGTTTCATATTTCCTCATCATAAATATTGTTATTAATTTCGTTGTGCTTTCTGGGTTGTCTTGATATGTTGTGTTACGGAGTTCTACCTAATGAGGTATTTGGATGTGCTGCCTTTCACTTGGAACAGTAAATTTGCAGTCAGAGAAGACAAACAGCATAATTTAGGTATGTTAGTGACAGAAATGAAGCTTATTTACTAGACTCTGAGTCACAGGTTAATTTGCAGAAATTATGACTGAAAATAATTTCTGTCATTGTGTTTCCTAATTTACCACAGTGGATTCTCGGTCCCACTAAGTCTCCCCATCACAGGGCTGCCCTATGTGTACCTGGAAAGGAGGTATCCTACCTCTTCCTCAACTGAAAAACAACAGAATGGATCAAGATGGTAAATGAACAACTATCTCTTAGATTATCATTTTTAATGATCTATAATTAACTGAAATAGTCTCATTTGCTTGCACTGCAATCTGCACCTTAGGTGTGTCCTCCCTATCTCCAAACAATTGATCAATGCCCAGTTTTAATCAAGAACTTGAGGATATAAACAATTATACTGAGAAACATACTGTATTTATTGGGTGATCATTCATTTGGTTATCAGAAAAAATCACCCAACACTACAACACCAAAAGATTTACACATTTAAAAACTCTCTGCAAATTTCACCGAGCTGTCTGCAGTGTAACAAACACATGCAAAGGGATTTATTAACTAAATAGTTTGGATTAGAAAAGTTTTGCCAAAAGCTGTCAAAAAGTTGTTCAACATTAAAAAAAAAAAATCCAAGACAATTTATTTGGATTAACTACTGTAGTTGTTTGTTTATTTATTTATTTATTTTATTTTGGAGCAAACAGAAGCATTCTTAACTCCACCCTTGCTCCTTTTTGTTTCCTCCCCACCTGTCAGATTATATTCAATATTAATATTATAAATGTTTCCTCACAGATCCAATCCTCCCAGTGAAAGAGGGCACATTTCATCCCAGCAAGAAACAGAGTTACTGCATGGCCATGGAGTAACTTTCAAAACCAAGAGTTCATTCAGATCAGGACTTCGCTGACAGCCAGGAAAAAAAAATTACCAACGTCAGAAAGTAACCCAAGAACATTCCCCAGGGAAGACTGGAAGGTGAGATCAAATGGGCAACGACTCCACCTACAGGAGTCTGGAGGTAACAAGGACACTGCTGTCCTTCCCATCCTCTCCAGCTGGAAAAGGCAGCGCCGTTCCTTCCACACCAACCAGTAACAACTTTCCATAAAAAAAGCCACTGGCAAAGTCAGCACAGGTTAAAGTTCACAGCACCCCGAAGAAATCTTTTTATTCCCACAGACACTGGATGAAGGAAAACAGAAGGACGACAGCGCAGGCAGAAGATGTTACGGTTCTGTTCACAAAGCCAAGCTTAGTGACTGTAAATATTTGCAAATTTGGAGATGCAATTTCAATTAGAGTCTCTAATAGAGTCTCCTACAGAATAACTTCTTCCACTGAGGTCAGGAAAACACACCTCTACATGAAAAACACTGTCATTCTACAGGATTATTCTAATTCCCACCTCATTCTGCATAACCTTTGCTGAAAGTGTATGGCCTTGAAAAATGTCAGATTATCCCCAAAATTCCATAAAAAGAAAAAAAACTGAGGGTATTTTAGACCTAATTGAGGAACCTGTCTTGACAAGACTTTAGCAAAAAACTAAGGATAATTAATTAAGAAGCAGATGCTTTAACAGATGTTTCACTGTTTATAGTCACATCTCATGCTTTCTGAATTCAATGTAATATTTTATATGCTGAATTTTAATATAGTTGTAAAACTCATTTCCTCCCCATCCCTGCAAACAGAGTATAAAATGCTATCAAATCAAAAGGTTCTACGACTTGTAAATGACTACACAAGTTGTAAAGAGCAAAGAATCCAGTATCTTCTGTATACAGACATTTCCACAGTGTTTTACAACTATTTCTTATTTAATTCTAAATTAAATTATAGAATAACAACAATAAATTCTGTATAGGAAACAAATATTTAGATATGAATCAAATTTTTAAAAAGCTAGTGGAGCAGAATGTTTTACTTTCTAATTAATATCCATACTCTTGCTACCTACAATGAGCAGCCTTATTTGCAATCAGTGAATAAACCACCAATAAAGTAGTTTTAATTGGTTTTTTTCCCAGTTTCTAAGACCACTTTTTAAAACCTGAAGCACTTCATTGGATATAAAATAACCTAGTGTTAGGATGAAGGGGAAAGGCTTCAAATTGAAAGAGAGCAGGTTTAGATAAGATATTGGGAAAAAATTCCTTCCTGAAAGGGTGGTGAGGCCCTGGGGAAGTTGTGGATGGCCCACCCCTGGAAGTGTTCGAGGCTAGGTTGGACGGGGATTGGAGCAATGTGGTGCAGTGGAAGGGGATTGGGACTGGATGATCTCCAAGTTCCCTTCCAAGCCAAGCCATGCCGTGATTCTGTGACCTCTCAGCTGCAGCTGGGACATTTCCGTGCCGGCAGGGGCCAGCAGGGCCCGGCGAGGGGCTCTCACCTGGTTGTAGAGGGCGCAGATGTGCAGGGCCGTGTTCCCCGAGGCGTTCTGCGCGCACATGTCGGCGCCGTAGAACAGGAGGTGCTCCAGGTGCTGCACGTGGCCGTACCTGCAAGCCTGGGCAGGGACGCATCAAGATTTTGGTTATTACACAACCCAGGCAAGAGTTCCAGGGGAAGATTTTCAGCAGAGAAGGTGCTGTTTCTACCAAGGGTCGAATTTTTAGAAGCAGGCCTGGTTCTCTGATGGGAGCACAAACACCCAGATATGCATCCCTGCACCAACTCCAACGGGGGTGCTTCAGGTACAGCAACTCTGCTTGAGTTTAACCATCTGCTTGTTTCGGGAATGGCAACCTAAGGGATCAAGCAACTACTGCCTTTGGAACTTTTTATCCACTAATATTCATGACTCAAATGTGACAAGTTTTCTGTCCTGCTACTCTCCGGAACGCTGCCCACCAGATGGCACTGAAGACGATCAGACTGCCAGAGCTTTGTCCCAAACTGGTTACACGCCTCAGAAGGAAAATCTGGCCAAAATCCAAGGAAATCTTCTTGGTTCTGTGATGTCAAGGAGACACACAGCATACACAGAGCACTGCTCCAAAAGGGGGAAATCTTCAAGAGTTACTTTAACTGTCACACAAATAAAAGGTTAGACCCTGGATATTTGGCAATAAGCCTCTATGAATAAGGTTCATAGAAATTAGAAACTTTCCTGCTTAGCAAATAAGCTTGAGAAAAATCACAGCAATTCCAGTCCTCGGTCTCTTTTACTTGACTTTCTTCTCTTGGTCTTCACTGACCAAGCACCTCCCAATTTCTAATGTTCTTAAATTTGTGCTGTCTCAGATCAGCATCATTCCTATAAAAATCAGAATTTAAAGTAAGAGATACAGGTATAGAAATCCATTCAGTCTGTCTGAGGCACCTCATTACTCCTGAATTCAGTGGGAGGTACAGACTGACACACCTGGCTTGGATCTACAATTTGGAAGAGAAAAATGAAGTGGACAGTGCACAAATTAAATCCCCATCCTTCTTAATCCATTGAATTATTGACTAGTCAAAACAGATTGGTCCTAATCCAGATGTAAACATTAATTTATTTAGGATTACAACCAGCACAGGGGGTTTGGAAAACTCTACTTCATTATGAGAAGTAATAACCTTATGTGTATGAGGCTGGGAGTTTAAAAAGAGGGACATTTTCTCTGTATTTTCAGGGAGTCCAGATGGGGTAATACTTTGATCCAGACAATCCCATTTCCTTCACATCCTCAGAAAATATGGTAATAAAATAATTCCTTTGTTTTCCCCTACTCTAGAGATGGAACCAAACAACCTCGACCTGGACACACTTAGTGAAAAAGCTCCGATTTCTGCCCAAATCTGGGTGCCAAAGCTACCTCCCATTTCTTTCCAAGAAAAGAAGAAAAAAAAATCTGTGTACTAAAGAATTTAGTGCACAGAAAATAAAGTGAGTCAAGATGACCCAGGCAGGCCTATGAGGTTGATTACTTGTATCTTCATTTATCTCATACTACAACAGTTCCAATTTTTGTCATCATCCAAACTCATCCACACAGAGACAGGACAAAGTAGCTGCAGTGACACTGGGACTATTAGAACCTTTAAACTTTGTATGTTACTGAGTTTATCACTATGCCAAGGTAATAAAGCATTTTTATACAACTGCTGGATAATATTCAGGCATTTCTGGAGAGGACAATGAGAGGGTGATGGATCCTAGCAGCAGGATCCTGAACCCAAGCCTTCCTGTAAAGTTCAGCAGAGACAAACACACAAGAAGCATTACACCAGGGACACTGACACTGGCATCCAACAAAAAGAATGAGCTACATTTTCCTACTGAAGTGCTACAAACAGGATGCTAAACTTCCAAGAGTCCACAACATAAATATGACCAGTGCAATTTCTGCAGCAAAATCCATAGCACCCAGAGGATTTCAAAGTTCAAGACACCACTGGAACAGTTTTCTACTTCTAAGTCACCACAGCAGGATGCAAAGTGAATAAATAAAAAGAAGCAGAAAAGGCAAATAGAAAAAGGAAGACATTTCGTACTTGAATGTGCAGGGACTTCAAAATAGTGTTTAACCCTAGAACAAGCATGGCACATTTCCTCAATTTCCTCAAGTCCAACTCCAAACAAAAAGCAAATCTTTCTTACCTGATGAATTTCTTGCCATCCATTTTCATCCCTGCAGCTGACTGTGGCATGCTCGTGGAGTAGGAGCTCACAGCAGAAGGGGTCCCCTCCCACCACGGCCGTGTGGTACAGCGGGGTCAGGCCACAGCTGTCCTTGTAGTTGGGAGATGCTCCCAGCTCTAAAAGGGTCTGAAAGCAATCACAGACTGTGAAAAATAGATTTGGGAGGGACTTCCACCTAGAAAGGGCCTTTGCCTGAAAAAATACCTGCAAAAGTATTTGGTAGATACTTGACATAACATTTTTTGCTCACCTATTTATCAGTGGATAAGAGTGAGCCACAGCACAGACTGGGTTAAGCAAGAAATAACCTTGGAAGGATTAGGATCTAAAGGAATTTATGGGGAAAGGACAGAAAGAAGGAGTGGCAATGTCCAGTTTCCATCCTCTCACTAAGTTCAGAAAAGTCAGCTCTGAAAATGCTGCATCACCTTTGCAACACATTCACCTCGTCTGTTCCAAGGGGCTTTATCAAAAATGTCATACAATTGGAATATGTGGCAAAAGGGAATAAGCAAAAGCCATAAACCTCAGACTTAATCTAGATCATCAGTGTGATTCAAGAATACCTGTTAAAGTACAAAAGAAAACAGAAGAGACTGTGTTAAGGTATAATGTGCAATCCATGTCCCTGGAAGCTGCCTTCAAAGAGGTACGTGACAATAATGCTGTTCCTGTTTCCTCAGACACACCTCAGTGTATCAATGAATAAGCTTAAATTTCACCACTTTTCCTCCTACCAGAAAAAGATCAATCAGAAATTAGAAAGCCCTTTATTGAAAGCCAGTGATAAGATTTGAAAGCCACAAGAAAGCAATAGAACAAGCACATCTTAAACAATCCATTGAGGACAATACAGTAATTAACTGAAAACAGGCTCCTTTATGCATTTTTTTATAAGATAATACATAATTTGCTCCTGAAAGTGTTTACCTTGAGGGCTACTTGGTTCTTGGCTCTGGCTGCTTTGTGCAGGGCTGTCATTCCATCTTTGGCTCTGAAGTCTAAGTGTGCTCCTCCATTTTTCAGAGCTTTTATCACTTCTACTGTATTGTCAAGCTGAGCTGCCAAAGTTAGGGGTGTTTCTAAGGAAGAGAATAGGATGTACTTGGAAAAAGGTGAGCAAAATTATAAAATAAAGCTAACTTATAAAATAATGTTAAAAATACTGTTCAAAGAAAATCATAAATTATCAATTATCTCTTTTGGACAGCAAAGCCCTACGGATCCCATTAGCCCAGAAGTGTGAAGGAATGTGTGAGAGTCAGCCTGTTAATCAATTTAACAAACTCAAGGTACTCCTTCATGCTGCATGGTTTTATTGTTCTGACCTCCACTTTCTAAGTCATGATAGTTTGGGTCCAGTCCTCGGTCCAACATCTTGGTCATTTTTTCCACAGAGAGATGGTGGACATGATCCATAAATTTTCTCAAATTGGCCTGAAACGAAGAACGACAAATGAATCATCCTCTGATTTTAAAACCAAAATTTTGACTAAAAATGAAGCATTCTGTCCACTGATGTCACAACACACTACAGGTAATTGGGATACCTTGGTGTGAAGCTTGGCCAGCTGCTTTTCATCGAGGTTGAACTGTTTGTAAACTCTTTTCTTGTAGCGAAACTGAGGGAGGAAAAGAAGAAGAAATTTTAAAACTTACAACTCCTGATATCATTTTCTGACCTTACCAGGAATTATCATCCACGGTGGTGGTAGATTTAGGCAAAATTTTTAAAAATTTTAGAAATAGGCTTAGTATTTCATATAGCTTTACATCATTTAAGCAGAACTCATATCTTGTACGAATACACTGAGATCAGTGGAGGTGTGTGGGAAATGAGATCAGACTCTAGAATCTACAGAAATAAGCAAGAATTACACTGAAAAGAGCTTTTCCCCAAGGATTTCTGTGCGCTTTCATTTATAATTTCATTTATAGTCTCAGGCAGAAAGTGCTGGCAAGACATGATAAATACAAAAACCACATATTTCAAAAAAGCAGCTTAGCATTTCTGAAATGTACATCCAAAA